>JACJUY010000558.1:52766-79864 GCA_014220935.1 Platorchestia sp. MABIK | reverse complement strand
AGCAATAGAGAGCAGTGCAGGCAGCAGCAGTAGCAATATAGAGCAGTGCAGGCAGCAGCAGTAGCAATATAGAGCAGTGCAGGCAGCAGCAGCAGCAATAGAGAGCAGTGCAAGCAGTAGCAGCAATAGAGAGCAGTGCAGGCAGCAGCAATAGAGAGCAGTGCAGGCAGCAGCAGCAGCAATAGAGAGCAGTGCAGGCAGCAGCAGTAGCAATATAGAGCAGTGCCGGCCCCACAATACCAGCCCTGCTTCCTCTCACAAACGGGCCGCTTAAGGTCATTCTAATCTGTAGAGCTTATCTGATGATCCGCTCCCCCTCAGCCATGCTTAGCCTCGCTTGAGCTTCACGTTCTCCTGTGTTCGGTTGCTTAAGTTCTGAAGTACTCGGGAAATGGCATAATATAGAAATTTACCACGATGTTCATGCTCACGCCGTGTAGTGTGGTGGTAAAATGCTTGCACTGAATTACTTTCCTGAAATTACTCGTGCATTTCGGATCGAGATTCGGTGATGGGAGTTAATTTATTCATGACTGCAAAATTAGAATGAGCAGACCACGGGAGTGAGAGTTGTGGTGATGGACTTCGAAACGAAAAACTGCAGGCTCTTGTGCAGCGAGAAGGGCTGGCTTGAGTGGTGTTGTGTTTGTTAAGCTGCCTTGCTTCAATATTTTCATGGTACCTGGAAATATATCGGCTCAGCGTTTTGTTTTACTTTGACATGTTGAGTACCAATTTTGCGTGGTTGCGTGGATTAGGCTGGTTTGTAAGTATGGTTGAGAAATCAGCTTTATTGCCCGAACGCTGTTCTTATCCATTCTAAGAAGTGCCGCAATAAATGCACAGTTACATTTTACTCCGTTAGCTGAGATCTATTTTAAAATAGTGAAATATTTATAATGCTGTTCACTTATGCCGGTACGTAAAGAAGCGATTTACTTAATGGTACACATGTGTACCACAAAGTAATCAACCTGCCAAAAGAACGATTGCTATTAACGAGACTTAGGAACTGCTGTCATAAGACCATAATGATAAAATTTTTCAAATTCTATAGAGTCTGTATTTCATAGTGAAAATCGATCGAAATTTCTGGTAGCTCTCATGAGAAAACAGCTACTTACTCCCAGCACGGTTGTCATATTGGCCTTTTTTCTGGCTAAAAGTGTCCAAATTTAGCCAAATCTTGAGGAGAAAAAGTCCAGTTTGAAAATCATGGCCTGCAAAAAAGAAAATATTACAACCGTGATCAGAGTTATTGCCTTAATTTGGCTTCCTACACTGATGGTACAAACCTCAGTGCGGCGAACAAGACAAATTAATTACTTCACTAATGAAGGCAGTTTGGAGAAATGCTGGAAATTAGTGTGCGTCTAAACCATGCTGCTTATTTCAGGGTAGAACTTTCAAGTGTACCCTGCGGCTGATCAGTGAAATGTATAAGTACAAACATCCTGTGATGGGCTTGAACTAATTCTCAATCTGGACTTGTTCATAAATTCAGCGCTCATCGTGACTTCTTTATGTTATCCTGCATACAAATAGGACCCCCTTGTGTGTCGCACCAGGTGGTTGTCCACCGCTACCGAAATTTTAAATAAAGATGCTACATTGCGCTACAAGCGTCCAGTTCCGACACATTGCCTCGATCTTCAACTCTCGAGACGCCACGAAAGTTTCTATCAGCCGCGCAGGAGGTCAAAAAGAGAGAGCATCGTCCCCGCTCCCGCTAACACTTTGACCGCAATCGGTAAAACTTAAGTTCAGTATTTAACTCGTATTTAAAGTCAATTTTGATGAGCAATTTTGAAAGTAGCAATCATTCACTGGATCATGCCGTCATTTAGATTTAATTGAGTATTTATGAAAATTGAGTTTTTGACTACTGGTCGGTCAGCAGCATGGAAGTCCCCTCTGCGGCATTATTTAGTTTTTAAATGATTCATATAAACATCATTTATTTGAACAGTATTTATTTTGAACAGCATTTATTTCGAAAAGTATTTATTTTGCACATTATTTATTTTGAACAGTGTATATTTCGCACAGTATTTATTTTACACAGTATTTATTTTGAACAGCATTTATTTTACACAGTATTTATTTTGAACAGCATTTATTTTGCACATTATTGATTTTGAACAGCATATATTTGGAACTTTATTTATTTCTAAAGGCTTTAAAAAAGACCGCCCCGTTCACCACTGCAGTGCCCTCCTCCACTTGAGCTATGGCACTCGCCTCTCAGAAGCGCCCCTGTGAACAAGGCTATCTGGACGCTCATCTCTCGATAATCTCCTCGGACATTTGTGTATTGCATCGCTTGTATTCGCATGGAAGACTTTTATTTGCACGATAATTTATTACCACCAACACTGCATTGTCTCCTCCATTCAAAGTATCCGAAGTTAACAATATATAATGGCGAACGATATATGTGTAGTCTAATTGTATCACCTATCGTTCATTTCTCGCAAAAACTGTGACCTGTGGATCACTACGCGAGCTGATCGCTTGTGGTTGGGTGCGATTTCACCTCTGGATTAGCTAATTCTTGCTTTAATTATAGTTTTTGGCTCCAAGACAAATGAGGCGAGGGCTCCAGGCCACCACGGAGGCAGAGTTTGGGTGCGGAGCAGGGCACCTCCGTGTAATTATGTTGAGTTCAGTGTAGGTGATGTAGTACGGCTGATGCTTGCAATTACTGCGATATGAACAGCGCCATTTGCATGATGGAGGCTGACGCTCGACCTATTTAACGATAAATTTATTAGCCGGTAGAGACTCCAGCCCACCTCAAACGAAAAATTTATTAGCTTCCAGTTCACCTCAAACGAAAAATTTATTAGCTTCCAGTTTGCCTCAAACGAAAAACGTATTAGCTTCCAGTTTACATCAAACGAAAAACGTATTAGCTTCCAGTTTACCTCAAACGAAAAACGTATTAGCTTCCAGTTTACATCAAACGAAAAACGTATTAGCTTCCAGTTTACCTCAAACGAAAAACGTATTAGCTTCCAGTTTACATCAAACGAAAAACGTATTAGCTTCCAGCTTACCTCAAACGAAAAACGTATTAGCTTCCAGTTTACCTCAAACGAAAAGCGTATTAGCCTCCACTTCACTTCAAATGTAAGGTTCAAAACGAATCACTTCGAGGCGGGAGAAGCTCTCTAGACTCAAGTCGCAATGGTAGTTTTGGAAAAATTCATTTGACACTAATAGGGTAACATTTGATCTTTCGTTCATGATTTCATATGGAATCGCTAATATGTGAAGCGAATCCTCGAAAAATGCGATTCCTGTTAGGTTACATCGCATGACCTCAATTTTGCAGGCAACTGCATTTTCTTTTATTGAGAAGTGTCCCTCCCTCCCAGTGAAATATTTAAGCAGCGTTAACTACTGTCTATTCTTTTGTAATAGTCTAAGATTGAAAGTATTCTTAAGAACTCAATATCATGATCATGGTTATTAGCTAAATTCCTTCCAGGATGGTACAACTCCTAAGTATATGGTAATTAGCGCTCCCTGAGGCAGATGTGAGGTGTTACGCAACAGTCTGGGCATGGCTTTTTTACGTTCAAATCGAACAGGAGTTTTGGTTTGATGGGGACCATCTTTTTCGGTTCACTACCGCCCATTTTCCAACTTTAATCTTGTTTCACATCCTTCTGTTAATCTTACTGTTTGTATGCGCAGAGTGTGGGCATACACCTTGTCCATATTATAACACTTTCCCTTAATTCTGCATTAGATAGGTCTTTCCTCCTCTCTCATTTGAGAACACCTTTGTAATGGTTGGGGAAACTTAAACTAACTTACATTACAATCTCAAACGAACGCCCCTCAGGGGGATACAACTATTTTATCTATGGGAATTCGCGCTCCCAGGGGGACAATGTGAGGGCCCGAGCTAAGGGCCCGAGCTAAAGGTTAGGTAGGCGTTCTTTGTGTTAAAATAACATAGGTTTTTGTTTTGTTACGGACCAACTTTTTTTCGGTTCACTGCTGTCATGTTTTTTCAACACCTACTACTTTCTTCTTCAACTTTGATCTTGTTTCATGAACTTCTTTCTCATCTTACTGTTTCTATGCCCTTTCTGCATAGATTCCACGTTCCCTTAACTCCATACTAAATGGTGCCTTCTTCCTTCCTCTCTTTGGATCTCATTTGTTGAGGATAGGGAGGCTTAAACTAACTTACAATACAATCTCAAACGAACGCCGGCACAACAAAAGGAGTTAAATAACAAAGACCACGGTAAAAACGATGGTGAATTGATGTTAGACTACTCGACGCAACCAGAATTTTGCAGTCCGATATGCCCATCAAATCTTCGTGATTTTACACCATCACCGGTGTGATATTCCACTCATCAACAGCTTTACAAAGCCCCACCCACAGCCACTGCTCTGTCCTGTATCTCGAATCCCACCGGTAAATGTGTGAGGGCCCGAGCTGAGAGTTAGGTGGGCCTTCAGGCCTTCTTTTTGTTGAAATAAAATATTTTTTATGTTTAGGACCACCATTTTTGGTTCACTGCTGTCCTGTTTTTCAGCACCTACTACTTTCTTCTTCATCTTTTATCTTATTTCATAAACTTCTTTCTCTACTTACTGCTTCTATGCCACTTCTTCATAGATTCTGCATTCCCTTATCTTCATACTAAATGGTGCTTTTCTCCTTCTTCTCTTCAATACTCTCATTTTTATAGCGGTTAGGGAGGCTTAAACTAAAGTATTATGTAATCTAATCTAACCTGTACCTCGAACTACTGGACGGCTTCTACATATATACACAGTGCACTTTACGATCTGAGGGAGCTAACTGGTCATGCAAATGCAGGCCGTCGTCTCGGTAGACAATGCAAAACACACACAACCTCACACGTCGCTGTCTGTGGGAGCTTGAAGCTGCCGGCATGACGAAGCCTGGAGGCAAAGTGACAGACCCACGTCGTAGCTAAACGTGGTGACGCCTTGACAACTTTTATTTGCGGTGATATTTTTCCGATGTGTTTGTGTCTTTTTGTGCAAAATTACACGTTTCATAGGGATTTTTAGCTTTAATTTGCTGTAGTATATTAATGATGTATTTGCGTCATTTAGTGCGTAAACCCCTTGTTTTAGAGGGGTATTCAAAAAAACTCTTCTTAGCAAAGTAGAAGCTAGTTTCAGTCTTAAAATAAAATGGAAATCAAACACGCAAATTGATATATGTACACTCATCTTTATTGACGAATGACAGTGCGGTGGACAAGACGCAGCTTGTGTGATTGGTGCGTCGAATTTTATTCTATGATATGAAGATTGATGAAAGAACGTGCACGATATACAAGTCAAATCTCACATGACGTTATGGTGCCGAAGCCACGTGACGCAGGTCTGGGACCCATTGCTTCACATCTGCTAAATACGTAGAGGGTGGGGCAAATCAAATGCCAGCGTTTTGAAAGGCTATTAGGGAACGTAAAACAATACTTACAGAATTATTTGTTGCTTTATTTGAACCAGTATACAATGGAGTTTGTGCTCTCACGTTTTGAAGATGGCATCAGGACGATAGCGGTGACCAAACACATTTTACCATCACCACCACAGCCGTTGCGCGCGGCTCTCTAAATTCGAGCATTTATTTGATTTGTCCTGTTCTGTTCGTGGCGTGTTACTGTGCAGGTGTCTCATGACAATGCTTTCTTTGCTATTTTACGCAGGCTCAAATTGAATGGAATGAGCTCGGGCTAGAATCACCTCGTTATGCATGAAATTCAGTTCAGGACTCCAGGATCATCTACAGTCTGTGATCACTGTAGCCTTTAAAGTACAAAATAATTCAACACTTAGTGGAATAAGTTGGAGTGACTAAACGCTGTCTTTGTTAAGTGGCAGTCCGAAAAGTCCTCTTGCGTCAGACTCAGGATGAATTCAACTCAGATCATGGTTATGGGTTTGTAAATTTCATGTCTACAGAAAATTTAAAAATGTTCATGCCCAGATAGTGCTAACAGGAGTGGATAGCAGCATATTTTTTGTACAGTATTTCCAGGTTGTAAAAAGTGAGCCAGATCATCCATTTAAGTCACGAGATGGCATTGATCTCTTGAAACTAACATGCATCCTGTCTGCGGATGTGGTAACTGCAGTGAAGCATCGGTACAACGAGCTCTATTGATTTCAACTGTACTTCATTGACTGTCTGGTCTGTTCTCCATGGACCACTAGAATTGAATCCCATAGACTGCGCTCTGTTAACTGTCCGAACTATGCTCCTTCAATTTTCTGATTTTCTCATTCTGGGTTAACTTTTAATTGATGAGGAAGTGACTTATAAATTGCGCAATTGAAGTCTAACCAACGACTTACCGAGCTCCTCGAAGTACGTACGTCTTTTACAATACGCCAGTCTATTTTTTCGCCGATGGATCTACGGTTTTAGCTACCCAAGTGTAGTTTTTCAATTGGGCGGCTATAATCATAGATGTTTAGTTGAAGAAGTTACACTGAGATCAGCGGAGATGCTTTAATCCCGTTCATGATATGGTTAAACTAGGATCAATTGAACTGGGATCAGTGGAGATGCAGTGTAGCTCTCGTTCTAGATATAATATTAATAAATAGTGGTAAATTCTGTAGATTTCAAATTCCTTTCGTTATTTTCTACATATTCCCACACACAAACAGATGTAGACAGCGTACGACGTAGTAATTTCGAAGACCAACTCGGCTGTAGAACGGTCGACTGTATAACTCCTCCTCGGCAGTTGTGACGCAAAAGTCGGGAATTCGTCATGGGGCGCAATATTTGGTCTCCACACACAAAGGGTGTTTGTTATGAGCTGTAATTGATGAATCATTGATGTGTCCGTGTGCGTCATCCAGCCTGGCTGGGGGCCCTCGTCCTTTTATCGTGCGCTTATCGCCTGCATAAAGTGTCCGACGTGAAGTACTCGAGAGCTTCTCATGTGGAGTGGCACGGAGGGCTTTTTGATAAGATTTCATTTCCGCGTTCCGTTATGTTGAAAAATATCTTGTTTTGTCTTCCCAAGAAATCCCTGCTCTCATTCCTCGGCACTAAATATGCGCGTTTTAGATCGTATGACCAATCACACTTCGCGTTGGCTCGTGCTTGCTTGGCCTGGACACTCGAGAAAACTTCAACTTGGTTTTCAGTTCGAAGTCCTGCAGCAACACTAACTCCTAAGGCCGTAGCTCGAATTCACTAAAATCCCAAAAAGCACGTATTGCGCATTAAATTTACAGCAGTAATCCACATGCTTCGTTGCAGGGTGACGAGAAATAACTCGTGCAAGGTTAAGCACCTGCTCTTGTCACGAATGTATTTTACAGTAGATGAATTATCTTAATTTTTTAATTCGTTGCACTTTTCTGTTCCTGTATGTTTTTCAGTGGGATTAATTATGAATCATTGTGTGCTTTTAAAATTTCAAACAAACGTGGTGCAATTTTGGAGCTGTTTCACCATTGAAAAATTATTCATTGGCTTTGTTTTGTCAAAATTACAGTCTCGGTAATAGTATGGCAAAATGAGGAGCATGGATACAATGGTGATCGTCCCGGATGATGAAGAAAGGGTACCGTCAATAGTTTAAAAGCCGTAAGCTCGTCAAAAAACGAGTTAACAGAAATTCTAGGGTCTCTATGAGAACAATCACCCGTGAAACCGCAGTTGTTATCGACTCGGTCCGTCAAATAGTTACATGGGTACTCGTAATCAAAACCATCAAGTTCCAAAAACCTCAGCTGTAACTGATGACAAGCGAGTGCGACTTCAACGATGCCGTCAGCTCAAGCTTTGGGCCGCAGGTTAGCGATGGTAGAGCTGTTCCTCTTCACAAACAAAGAGCTAGCAGAGGAGCAAGTGCACAGCCATCAGGATTAGGTCCAATGGGCCCCCCGGCAATTCTACAGTTGCACGACGCCGCCAAAATCAGGAGTCGGTCATGGTTTGGGGAGTTATTTGCTCCAGCGGCAAAACATCCCTTAGTATCGTCGGTCAAGGGAATAAAATCAACAAACCATAGTACCATCACGACATTCGCGAGTTCGTAACGCTTCTGGGGATTAGCTGCATTTTGGTGATGCAAAAAGGACTTTTCAGCAGAGGTGCAAATGACTCAAGACTGGTGCAAGGCTTATTTCCCAGATTTCATTGTCCGAGTAATGGCCGCCCTACTCGCCGAATCTCAATCTTATCGACAAGAGCGCGTGCTCGATTATAGAAGCCAAGGTGTGTGTGCTAAGCCCCCACAGCCGTTGCTCTGTCCTGCGCCTCGAATTACTGGACGGTTTCTTCATACATAACTCACTTAACGAGCTGAAGGAGCAAATTAGTCATGCAAATACTGGCCATCGTATCGGTAGACACCGCAGTTCCAATTCCCAGAAGCAATTGCCACGCAGAGAGTAGGGTTGTCTATCGCCGCAAATTTCGTCGCAAATTTCATCGCGTGTTAGAAATTTTATATCTCCGCAAAAGAGATCCCCTTCAAAACTGACTGAAATTATTATTTCATTGAGGCTGTACTACTGCCATGCATATGTGTAGTTGTTAAATTTGAGTTTTTTTACATCAAAGAAAAACTTTTGCACGGGTTATTTCATGTCACCCTGCAAGTTCGTACAGCTTTGTGAACACAAGTGCTGCTTAAAACATGCCACGGTTGAGCTGAATGGTCATTTTGGTCAAATTCAATCCGACAAATGAATAAAATTTAGGATTTTGATGAAAATTTTAACTTGGGAGTCTTGTTCGTCAAGTGGCGTATGTGATTAGAGTCTCTCTTTGCCCAAGATGGAATGAATGCGACACACGCTGAGAATTCTCCACAGATTAATTTCAGAGCAGCCTGTAATTCTGAACCTTGTGCAGTATGATGAAATCACAGATTTACAGAAGTTATGAACTGTCGACAGCAAAAGATGAGTTTGTTCTCGAATTGAAACTTTTAGATTTGCTTGGGTTCAGGTAGGGTTGATTTGCAAGCAAGTGTCCGCCCAGCGTACAGTACTGAATCTCGTCCAAAAATTATTCTCGATGAGACGAGTTCAGATTTTGTCTAAAGTTCAAAAGTTACCTTTTCACCGAGGTGCCATTGACTAGGGTGATTACTCTCAACTTGTTTCGATCAAATGATGTATTTTTAAAGCAGTATAGCGGAGGCTCGCTCCGACATGACAATTGATTTTCTACATCACGAATCCCTCGGTAGACTGTCAGCTCATTTTTCTTTCCTATTTTAACTCAACTGTTGATTAATGTTGATAGACCTATAATGTTAGGTTTAAATAGCTTACTTAGTCATGGACCCTTCAGTAAACAGACTCAGACTTTCTCATGTTTCTTTCCTGTTTTAGCTAAACTGTTGATTAATTTTGATGAATGTATAACGTTGGTTGTAAATAGTTTACCCTAGTAACAGCAAGCGTACTGAGAATATAAGGCATAACTTTTTAATATATCATCGTTAAATCGCAGAGAAATGGAACTACAGCACTAAGTACAGCTCAAAACAAAAATGCTTTTGTCGTTTCTCTACAGTTGCTTCTCAATAATACAAACTAAAGGTTTGAATAAACAACGCACTAGACGGGTAAACACGCGGAAAGCCTCCGGCCTAACTCGACGTACGTACGCACACGCACTACGACCACGTCAAGTCGTAGAAGCTAGGATGCGAGCGTTCCGAGAACACTAGAATTGCGTACGGGCAGCTCAGCAGTATCCGCGTGACGTCACTCCTGATGCCATAACAAGTGTGCTCTTCTGTACTTGTTGCAACGCTCGCTCACCAGTCTGCAACTACAACAAAATCGACGTGAACGTGGATACTTCACCATGCTGTGTAGTGGCACTCAAGTCGCTCCCGTCAACGTTGCCGAGCGTACAGAAATATCTTGAGTGTTCCAGAAACAAAGTCTGGGCCATTGTGTTAGTTCATGTGTGCAAATATCATCAATCCCATGATGATGATGTTGGTATCATACAACAACGGTGTTATTACAATGTTTTTTATCGCTTGAATTTGTTAACATTGACTAGCGACTTTTCTTTGCAATTATACTGCTCAAGAAATGGCACTGAATGAACTCATGGCTGCGTGTTGTAATATCTTGATTATTCTTGAGCTAAAGGCTCTCAGTAAGTGCCTGGATCTGAAGTGATGTGGTGGTGCGTCAGTGCGTCGTCTCGTATGCCTCTTGCGGTGCTCTGTAGATATCTTTCAGCATGAAAGCTCATTTCATCAGTGTTTGCTTGCAAATGTATGTTTTGAGACGTGAAACTTGAGCAATGTTCAATTTAATTGCAGTAACGAATGTAAGCGCTGGTGAGCCCATTGCATGCTTTCCTATGCCGAAAAAAATAAGTAAATAGAGTGTGCCCTTAGCTGTTCCATAGCTGTACGACGGCTCTTGTGAAAGCCACGGTGGGTGTAATAAGTCATTAAAGCTTTGATGATGGGGGTCTTCATGATCCGGTGTATTCATGATACCAAGGTGTTATCATTCATCGGATAAAATCATGGGATCGTATTCTTCGTCCAAGGCTGTATTGCCTTTCGGTTAGCCTTCTTCGAATCAACTCATAAGTGTTTCTATTTAAATAATTCTTACTTCACCGGTGATGAAAACAGCGTTTATTTTGTGTTGATGGAATATAGTCAGCCTTCAGATACGTTCATCTTTTCATAATTGAGCCAATATTCTGTTCATCTTCTTTATTACTCGTACAACTGAATAATACTTTGTGGCAGGAAATACCGTGAACCAATTATGTTCAGAGTGAATTTATTTTGGTTAGGATGATCTCAGTGCCTTAATATTCCCTATAACAGTTGAGAGCGATGGGTAAATATACAGTAAACATGCGTTGTCGTTAGTACATAGAGTGCCTCACACCGGCCATCGGAGTCGAATTTCACCAGCTAGACCAGCAGCACATGTGACCATCGCTCACTCAGTTCATTGACTTGGTACTTATGTTCCAATTCCGATGTTTTAGTTTTTGTTTTTCGTGAAATCCACAGTTACAGTGACTGCATTCAAGTGAGAAGTTTTGAGCTTAAATTTGAGGAGATAAAGACGCCAGCAGCTCGGGCCAATTGCAAAAAAATACAAATTCTGTTACCTGCCGCGGTCGAACATCTACATAGTTGACTATGAACGAAGACGCACTTCTTGGTGAAAACCAAGAACAAACCAAAGAACAAGATCAAGAACAAAATCATAACCAACTTCACCCTGACGAGGAACATCAAAACAACACACAGCACCACCACCACCACCAACACCATCACCACCGCCGACACCACCACCACCATCATCACCACCACAAGCATCAACACAACACACACCAACACCACCATGAGCACCAACACACCACCCAAGAACACCACCACCAACACACCACACAAGCACACCACCACCACAACACACCAGAGCACCAGAAGCTGCACAACACGTACGACGGCACGCACACGCCGCCAATACACGTGACGGAGGCAGAGAAGCAGTGCAGAGTGACGCTGTCGCCGGGCTACGACACGTACCAGCGCACGCTGCTGCTGCCGCTGCCCACCGAGTACGACTCCGCCAGCCACGACGACCTCTCCGCTGACGAGACCTACGAGCTGCCCCAGCGGGCGTCGCCGCCTGTGCAGCTCAAGGTACTCTGCTCTTGTGCTAATATGTTTTGTTCTGGCCCGTTCTCTGCTCTGTTTTCTGTTCTGCTCTGTACTGCTCTTTTCTGATCAGCTCTTTTTGTGATCTGCTTTGTTCTCTGTTTTGCTCTGTTATCTGTTTTGCTTTGTTCTGTTCCATGCTCAGCTCTGTTCTGTTCTATACTCTTCTCTGTTCTATACTCTGCTCTGTTCCATACTCTGCTCTGTTCTCTGTTTTATACTCTTCTCTGTTCTTCACTCTGCGCTGTTCTTTGTTCTTCACTCTGCTCTGCTCTGTTCTCTTCTCTGTCCTGCTCTGCTCGTGTCGCGTAGGCGAGTTGTGGCAAAGTTGGGTGTTATGTCCATGAAATTTCAATGCTTCTCATTCGTGCACTTGCCTTCAATTCAATTCGTTCCCGAGAGTAGGCAGAAATTTGGTGTCAGCGCAAGAACGATGCGTTGCCCTACAGCTCACAAACGGTGAACTTTACGCTCGTAACACTGAATTTCGAAGATTGGATTCTCGGTAGGAGCGCGAGATGAAATTTCAAAAATGGTCTCCGAGTCGTGCGGCGTTGGCACTCGGGGTCGACTTCACTACCGTGCTAACCGCTAGTGTCTGGCGCGCTTCACACTCGCTCTCTTCCATCAAATTTTTACGAGACTCCAATATTTCCTTAATTACAATATTCGAAATTTGATGGAGGTTTTATGTCTTCCAGCCGTGCAGTTCTCGAGCGTTGTTTATCGGGCTTTTGAAGGGGGAATGAAGAGGGAGAGAAGGTTGAGGCTGAGCTTCAATGTTTGCTCCTCGATGAGAAGGAGCGTGTTAGTGACGCTCTTCATCAGTAGCTTAAATGTTGAGTTTCCCACTCCGCTTTTTCATACTACATTTGTTTTCACATTTCTTAAACCCTTTTCCTATCACTCAAATTTGCAAGTCTGTTTCCCACTCTGGTTTTCCTATAATTTAACGTTTTTTCATAATTTCTCCCTGTTTTCGCTTATTCAATTCTCTAACTCTTTTTCTCCCACTTCATCCTCTCGTTTTTATTATATCTATACAGCACTATTTTCACTATAATTTAACATTTTTATAGTTTGTCCGTGTTTTGTTTACTCTATTCTCTAACTCATTTCTCCCACTTAATTCTCTTGCCTTTTTTATTTCTGTACACAATTGCACTGCTTTTATTGAGCACCGTTCCTCACTGCAGAGGATGCCGGACTAAGTTCCTAACTCAAGAAATGTCAGGTTCCGACTGAGCGGAGCTGTGTGTGACCTATCAGGCGTCTTTGTCAGTAATTAATTACTAGTATTGATAGGAAGCCGTGGTTAAATCCTGCCCATCACAGAATGCTACCTAAGATCCTCATGAGCACAAGGGATTAACTGTAGTCGCTTTATTTGGTTGCGGGAAGTCATGTGCAGTGTTCACGCACTTTGATTATACCGTAGTGTCATTTTGGACCATAACTTACGTCTTTTTTCTATGCAAGTCTAAATGCACACACAAAGTTGGGATCTGTCACTCGCTATAATCCAGTTTTAATAACAAAATCGAGCGTTCTTTTACTACCTCGCTTTGACCTGTCCATTCGCTCCGCCAACGTCGCCGGTGTCGTGCGTCGGAAGTGATGAAACGAAATTTTACTGATATTTCATTAGGATGTGCTGTCTTCACGATATTTTGTCGGGAACGCCTTAAACTGAGAACTCGGTGCTTATCAAAACATGTAGGGAAATTGATCTGAGATTGATATTAGCTGTACTGGACTCAATTATTTGAGGATTTTGGGATTCTATTGATCATCAGCGAATTTAGAAATCAAATGATTTTTTTCTCATCGAAATGCTCTGGAGAAAATATTTATGAACTGTACTCATAGAATTAATCGAGAGCGAAGGACAGCGTATTGTAAGTTGAGCACTTCGACTGAACCTTGCAGTAATTGTGAGTTACTCGTAGGAAATGCGTCCAAATCAGTCAGATCGGCAGTAGCTGTTTATTATAATTGTTGCTTTCAAATTATGAAATGCTCTGGAATTACCATCAACACCAATGCACTTGTATGTTATTGCTCTCATGTCTGTCCTTCACGTTGACTTCAGAGTTCGAAGTCTAATTTTTTTGGCAGAGAAGTTTGTGTTTTTAAGTTAATCCTGACTGAAATAATTCTTCATTGCTAAATTTATTTCACAAGTGATGGCTATAAGAAATTTTGATCAAAGAGACTAAATCTTTTCTCAGGATCACCGCTCAAAAGACGGAGAACTGAGGTGGATGTTCATGGCACTACGAATAGTAGTCGTCTGACGATGTCTGTCCGCGTCTGTTGACCTTGTGTGAGCTGTGCTGTGGAGGTTCGGTTTCATAGTTCAGTCAGCCTTTTCGTTCTTGATGAATTATTTTACTCGTACACGAGAACTCCACAATCACGAGTATGTGTGACGCTCTTCTCTTTCATTCCTCAATCTGAAGCGTCCCCCTAGCTGTCTATGTGGACTGAATATTCACTGAGTACGAGAAAGAAAAAAAAAATAGTGCTGCAATTAGAAAAAATTGACTATTTGCAAGTGCCATGCGGGGTACAAAAAAAGCATTAAATTTTGGTGACGACAATTTAAAACAATAATATATGATATGATTAAAATATAATAGTAACATCTTATAATATAAAAATACTATTATGATAATATTATTATAATGATATTATAATATAATTGTAATATAATAATAATTATAATAATGGTGATGATGATAATTTTCATCATGCTGATCAAGGCGCACATCTCTTCCGTGAGGGATTCCTTCGCGTGCGGCTTGCAGCAAGGTTGACCTGGCCATGTAAGGTAGCATGTGAATGCCACGACCCTCGCTGCAGCGCAACTTTGTTGTCTTAACACTTTGACTGTAGCAGGTAAGACTTAAGCTTAATATTTAACTCAAACTTAACGTCAATATTATTGTAGAGAGCAATGTGAAAATAGTAAACAATAACTGCGTCGTGCCTTCATTTATTTTTTGTTTCTTGTGAAAATTTAGGACAACTGGTTAATCAGCAGCATTATGAAAACCCCCTCAGTGACCACCGGTGGCTCACGTGGCAGTTAAAGTGTTGAGAACTTCATGTTCTAATCCTCTGTGTCACCTCGGCCACATCGGCCCAAATGAAGCAGGTGTCTAAGTGAGTTACGAAATTGTTTGGTATGCTTGAAGGGGACTAGTTCGATTTTGACCAGAATTTCAATTTCCAATTAACACTTTGACTGCGATGTGAGCCACCGGTGGTACACGGAGAGGTCTTTTTTAAAACTGCTGACCGACCAGTACTCACAAACTCAATTTTCATAAATACTTAATCAAAACGAAATGATGGCACGATCCGGTAAATGTTTACCATCTTCAAAATGACCTACTGCAATTGACTTGAAATTTGAGTTGAATATTGAACTTCAGTTTTACCTGCGGAGGTCACAGTGTTCATGAATCTTCAAAAACTTTTACTTTGAACGTTTCGAGCCTTGGCACATTCTCAACAAAAAGTCTGCAAGAAAAATAGTTCTTTATTTTATTCGTCCTTTATTTCGAGTTCAAGGCTCGAAACGTACAAAGTAAATGTTTTTAAAGTCCTTTTTCTACATCAATTTTTTTTTTATTTGCTCTGCAATAAAGATTTCCCTTTGTTAATGTATCTGCCGCGGTCCCCGTGTTCTGGGTCGCTTATACCACACGTGGGTGTCATGCATGCAAGTGGCCTCAGGACTTCAAGCAGTTGTCGGGTCTCGTTTGGCTGGGCCATGCCTGCTGCAGAGGTCCCCTTGCCCCAAGAAGGCGTTCGTGCTTTGGTTAGCCCGCCGAGCGTGGGTCCTGCCCTATTAGGGCCTCCGCGCCACGTCCTAATACTCTGCGCGCTGCTTCAAGCGTTCCTCCTATTTCTCAAGGAATGATCTTGGAGGATTTTTTTGCACTACAACTTTTTGAAATTGCCGGAAGTTTAGTTGGTCTTTTTTGTTAAATTTTCCCCGTTTTCTTGGACGGAGTGATTTCGAAATACTTGAAACTGCGTGAGGTTTAGTTCGTGTTTTTGTTTAATATGAGCAGTTTTCTCGGACTGAGTGATTCCGAAATGTTTGAAACCTCGTGGAGTTTGGCTAATTATCTGAGTTGTTTTCGAATGAAACAATTCCGAATTTTTAGAATTGTTTAGTCGTTGTATATGTTGTGCTCGTACTTGTCCGTGTAAACTGTTCACAATGTTTGCATTTCTCTTACTTGGCGAATTTCTTAGATTTAAAAAATCACAGTACATTCATTGTACAGTTTGAGACAGCTGTCTGCGTCCCATGCATGACGCTCTATTCAGCTGGTAAAAAAATCATTTTTCCATTTCATTTGCGGTTTTAGGTCAAACCTCACACTCAGCCAGGCAAGGATGCCTTAACTCGTCTTCAACTGGCTTGGTTTTTTTAGAGTGCGATAAATTAACTCATTCAAAACATAATGTGTCAAAAACAACCACAAACAAATTTGTGCGCCAGTTTAGAGCCCTTCTCTGCTGTTATGTGAAATTCAGCATTTAAAATGTCATGAAAAAGTCTCCAAATCAGCCTGGCATTGAGCCCGTTTTGGGGAAACAACTATTGAATTTGTGGAAATAAACGCTTCTAAGAAAAAGAAGTGAGGTCTCAGCCTGATGTTTGGGTAGATCTCCCTTTTGTAGAAATATAATAGATTTTCATTTTGTCATGGGCTATTTTTTGAAGGAAGTGAAACATGCTGTCCTTCCTCTCAGTCCCTGTTACTTTCTTCTTCAACTTCCGTCGTGCTTCATAAACTTCTTTTAATCTCTCTCTCCTCAAGCACAGGGTGTTAGAACACACTTAGTGTGTAGATTCCTCGGTTTTTTAATCTCATACTAGATTGTACCTTCTTCCAACTTCTCTTTGGAACACCTTTATTGGGGTTAGGAAGGCTTAGCTCGTTCACCGCCGCGGCCACCAAATGGCGGCTTCTGACATTTATTGAAAGATAAGGTTGTGTAGCTGAGTTTAAAAATAACTTTACTGCTCGAAAACATTGTCGCTTTCCTAAGAAGTGTGAAAATGGAATAGCAGATAATTTACTTTGGATGATTGAATCTCATCTGAAAAGGTGTTGAAATAATTGCAAAGCTTTTCATTCACATCGATACGTAAATGAACAGTTAACGTGTTCAATTAACTCATCTAAACTAATCAAGCCTGAAGACGAAACATTTTCGAAAAAAGTGTCCGGGGAAGGGGTTATTAGGGCATCCGTGTATATGCAACGTTCACATCATATTATTAGAGATGATGACCCCAGCCACCGACGGTTGTCTGTTTTTGCTTAGGAACTCGAGAAGAGTACAAAAAATTAGCTGATCGTGACGCCTTCTGACGTCACTTGCTTGCTCGTCTTGTCCCGAGAAAACGTGGGTTTCCTGTTAAAATTTGTGGATGTGGGGCGTGGGAAGTTGAGTTTGCATCCGTGACGCTGTGGGGGATTAGCGGCATTTCAGCCTTGAACAAAATTCTGTGTTGATCTTCGATGATGAGCTCAGTAAATTTTAACCCAAGTCGGAATTTTAAGGAGTTAAGTGAAATTTTTTCTCCGACTTTATTATATCAATGTTCAAGTAACTTCAAACAAAGCAAAATGAAATCGATGAAGAGTTTTTTTCCTGTGGTTTTGTCCTTCTGTTAATTTGATTTATAACCTTGTTTTTTCATTCTTCAAAATGGAGCAATACTCATTCTGGGGCTTGTGATGATTCATAACACCGGCAATGAGGTGTGTGTTCTTAGGTTAAAAGAGGTGAAAAAGTTAAAAATGAGTAAAAAGGTTTAAATGAGTTTAAAAGTCAAAAACATGTTTAAGCAGTTTGAAAAGTTAAAAAAAAGTTAACCCATTCGAGTTGGGTTTCACGAATTTGATTCGCCACATTTCTCCCGGCAAACTTGAAATGACTAAAAGAAGTTAAGAGAGGTTTAAAGAAGCTTAACACGTTGACTGCGACTACTAAATATTAAGTTTAATGCCAAACTCAAATTTAAAGTCAATAATTGTAGTAAACTATTTTGAAAATACCAAACATGAACTGGATCGTGCCTTCATTTAACTTCGATAAAGTATTTATGAAAATTGAGTTTGCGACTTCAGGTCGGTCAGCAGCATTTTGAAAATTACCTCCGTCTACTACCGGTGGCGCACGTCGTATTTAAAGTGTTAAAGAGGTTCTAAGAGATCTTAAAGGTTAAGAGAAACACTTGACTCGTGCGCAGCAGGAGCGGGATCGGAAGTGAGCACTCAGGTCGAGGGAAGAGGTAGCAAAAATTGCTCCGCCTGTTTTTTCGACTTTGCCTTAACTGCGAAGCAAACAAGATTTTATGTTTGGTGTTAACATCATTTCTGTACTTGGATATCTCCGTGACAGCATTCAATAACTATTAGAAGTGGGTTTTACGCTTCAATTAAGATATACGAGTGCTTTCTTGGGTGAATTTTGTGCTTTACAGTTTTCAGTCATTTCAAAACGTGTGATCGTTGAAACGAAACGAATCGTTTACAAGGAGTGTCTGATGGAAACTTGTGTGAAAATACCTGGTGGCAAAAAAACACTTGTGGGGAAATTTTTGAATGGTGGAACTGGATTTACGTGTTGTTTTCAGAGAATACGTTTTAATTTTAATTTTAGAAATAGTTATTTCAATTTTGTCTCATTACGACGGCAGTAAACAAATGCTGGTACTTAATAGAATAAAGTCACATCAAATTTTTTTCCTTCTTTATCAAGCCTTCATGTGGCGAAAATAAGTAAAAACAGTTTTCTTTTACATTTTTTCGGACGATCCAGCATCGTGAATGCATTTTGAAGCTAAACATGTTTCAAACGAAATCGGCACGTTTAGTCATGTTTTGGACTTGAGTCTGAGTGAGGGCACCCACACCACTACCCCTTTATCGACCAAAGTGCTTTACGAATTACCTTAGAAAAAAAAACTAAAATTTTTTTAAAGTTAAAAAATTACTTACTTTATTTTTTATGTTGAATGTTTCGACGAAAAGTCAACATTTACTGGGTTTCATGTATTTTAATTTAAGGGAAATTTCCGTAATATTTTTTTTCTCAAGAGCCTACAAATTTGGTCATTATAGGGCTAAGTCGAATGTTCTATACATGTGGCCCCAAGCGCTCGGGTGCCTTGTTTATCTCTAGTAAGACAACCGCACTCGGGCGTATTTTTCTTTAATATCAAATATAAGGTTTTGTAAAACCTTTAAAGTTTTTGGAACGTAAGATTCAAAATTGTGCGTAGGTTGTCTGGGTGTCACAATCCTGCAATTTTCTGAGGTGTTGGAGAATCGCCCGCAACGTCGAGCGAATTGATTATGTAGCCTCATCGGAATGTGTAAAATTGAGTGTTTTTGCGTGGTAGTTCTGAGGCTTACGACTGTCGCACTGTGAAGTATGTGCGACAAATTTCTCTCAATTTAGCGAACATCGTATTTTTCAAAGCGGCCGCGCACTTTTTCGCAGTTTCCTCAGAGCGGCTAGATGCTATGTTCTCTGAGTGACTCCTGAGCAAAATTTCACGTGTCTGCTCCCTGAGCCAAATTTCGCGTGTCTGCTCCCTGAGCCAAATTTCGCGTGTATGCTCCCTGAGCCAAATTTCGCGTGTCTGCTCCCTGAGCCAAATTTCGCGTGTCTGCTCCCTGAGCCAAATTTCGCGTGTCTGCTCCCTGAGCCAAATTTCGCGTGTCTGCTCCCTGAGCCAAATTTCGCGTGTCTGCTCCCTGAGCCAAATTTTGCGTGTCTGCTCCCTGAGCCAAATTTCGCGCGTCTACACACACGTGCAGCTGTGCCCAGAATCTTGCGCTGGCGCGTAGGTCGCGGTCTGCACGTGGACTTAACGATAGCAAAAAGTGACGGCCATTTGTTTCTTATTGAGTCGTCCCCCGTGGGCTGCAATTACGATTTTTTCACGTGGTGGGGCCGAGCTTCGCTCGTTTTTCTGTAGTTACTAGAGGGCCTGAAATGAAGGCATCATGTCTCACAGTTAAGTGTCTGGTAAATATTCATAAGCGCCGTCTTACTTTGTTTTCGCGTTAATGCATCCGTCTAGTTAAGAAGCTCACCGACTGTAGTTTAAGAGCTTAACTTGCTTCAAATAAAGGCGTTAGTAATTATTATTGATTTTCGGTACGGATGTGACGTTAATTAGCAACGGGCTGTCTGATAAGTTAACAGACTGCGGCTCCGACCGTTCTTTATTTGAGCGATCACTGGACTCTTGAAAATTAAATTATGTAGTTCTTCCAAATTCATCAATTTTTGTGAAGTAAATTTCCGTGGTTTGTCTGCGTTTACAATCCCAATGCTGATGTCAGACGTTTGTGTTTGAGACGCGCTGACGTGATTTGCTCACCCTGTGTATTTGAACTAAAACACCAAGAACTGAACAACAGAAGAAGATAAGAAGAGAAGCGATGTTTACAAGACGTTTCAATCGTCCAGCCGAGTTATAAAATTGAGATTGACAACACCTAACTAAACAATTCCACGTCATTTAATTGCATGTGCGACGATTTTTACAAGATGCGGGCCGGTGCAATTAGGGAGTAGCCTAATTAGCCTCGCAGGCTAATTATTAATATTGGACTCTGGGTTCAATTTGAAACCGTTTCTGTATTTCCGTTCTAAGTTGTCCCTTCCTCTTTCCATTTTTGGAAACACCATTTTGCGGTTAGAGAGGTTTAAACTAACTTGTAATCTTAACAATTTGCGTTGACAGCGTAATTTTAACATAATTAAATGACATACATTCAGCAAGTATTCCTCTGTGAAGCCACCAGTGGGGCCGAGTTATAAAATTGGAATTGGCAGCACCTAACTAATTAGTTCCCCGTCAATTAATTGCGCCAGCTACGGGCTACGATTTTCACCAGCTGCGGGCTGGTGCAATTAGGCAATAGTCTAATGAGCCTCGCAGGCTGATCCGTCCCTGTGTGAGGCTACCAGCGGGGTGCCAGCCCGTGTCCCCATGCGGGCTGCCTCAGCTGATGAGCTGTCCAATATTCCAGTCTTGCGACACCTGAGTCTGGCGTGAGTTTTGTCTGTGATAGCCATTGGGACCTGCAGATCTCACGTGAGTTATTTGTCTCAGTCATAACCATTAGGACCTGTAGATCTGGCATAAGTTTGAGGCTGTGATGGTCAATGGAACCTGTAGATCTGCCGGGAGTTTTGTCTGTGATAGTCGTTAGGACCTGTAGATCTGGTGTGAGTTTACTGTCTTAGTCGTAATTATAACCAATGAAGAACGGGTTTTTGTTTCCTAAATGACGACATTTGTATAGGACTCCACCTAATGATAAACCCTGGCCCTGGCACCTGGGTTCGGGACTAACTAGCGCCTAATTTTTTAATTTCCCCGAAATAACTGAATGTGCTCGAAGTTCACGAACTTATTTCCAACACACATTGTGCTTCCTCCTTCACAACAATGAAGCTCTAAAGCGCTCCCTCAAGAAGATGAGCGAGCAAATCTTACAAGCCACGCGCTGTTCATCGCGACAGGAAGTTTTTGCGGCAAATTTTAGCTTGTAATTCAGGTTAGGATGGGGGATATACTAAATGATCACTGAATTAAAGGGATTAATACATTGACTGCGAATGGTTAAACTGAAGTTCAATATTAACTCAAATTTAAAGTCAAACGCTTTTGAAAATTTAATTAATGTCTAATATTAACTGGATGTATTAAATGCCATTAATTTTTAGGACTGTTAACAATTTTCAGCCGATCCATCGATGGGTCGTTTCGCAAGCAACGTGTTAAGGTTTTTATTAATTGTTGTAGATATTAATAAGCGTTCTTACCGTAAAAACTACATCTCTGTTACTGTGTTACTCAGCACACTGGTAACACTTTGTTACCAGTGTACTGGTAACATCCATTTGCCCGTACACAGGTAACACTTCGCTAAAACCACCCAAGCGCGACACTTTTCGTCATGTGATAGTGAGTTCTTCCTAAGATATTTATTATATTCTCTCTATTAAAGCTAGTATTTTCAATTTTGAAAATCCGGAGTTAATTTATCGACCTTACAACTTTCAAAAATTATCCTACAAATACAAGTTGAAACAAGAGGATGGACAATGTATTTCGTGCTTTTGCTATGTTGTTTGTATCCCATGTGACTTTTTATGCTAAGTGCTGTAGTCATCCGCTCCCTGTACATGGCTGTGCGCACAGTGCGCTTGGCTGTGCGTGTGCGTAGCTGTACGTGTGTACGAGGATGTGTGTGTGTGTGTAGCTGTGCGTGTGTACGAGGATGTGTGTGTGTGTGTGTAGCTGTGCGTGTGTACGTGGCTGTGCGCGTGTACGTGACTGTGCGCGAGTGCGGGGCTGTGCTCACCGTGTGTGTGTGTGTGGGGCTGTGCGTGTGCGTGGCTGTACCCCACAACGCGCACACTGCACAGCCAATAGCCTTATTAGCGACCTTCTCAGACGGTGCTCCCTTTTAAGACCGCCGCCAAGTCTGGTATCACAGCTACGCTAGGGAAATCGTTTCAAATCCTCCTCTCCCCCTCACCACAGATCATATACGTGTTCTGTGCCCTCACCTCGTCGCCGCGTAGCACGGCTGAAAAGCAGCCAGCGCACCTCCAATTTTGTATCATGAGTTTGTGTCATGAGTTTATGTGATAAGTTTGTATCACTATCTTGTGCCAAAGAACGTGGGCGAAGCACTATGCCAAAACGTATTTGTACCAAAAAACGTAATTGTGCCAAAAACCTTATTGTGCCAAAAAATGTTATTGAGCCAAAAAATGTTATTGAGCCAAAAAATGTTATTGAGCCAAAAAATGTTATTGAGCCAAACAATGGTATTGTGCCAAAAAAAATTTATTGTGCCAAAAACTTTTGCTCCAGTGAGGCAAAAATTGTTATTGTGCCAGTGGCGCGTTCATGTGGACGGAAATAATTGCTTTCGGATGTTGCTCACGTTGAGATCCGTGTTTGGTGGCGCGTCGATCGATCTTTTCTTGATTGTGCCATTGTTGGGTGAAGAGCTCCGTAATTCACGCGATAGTTCGTTGCCACTTTGATTCATTCAGCTGCAGTGAACACTCTTTCGTGTTCCACATGATCACAAACATATTTATGGGTTTAAATCGTACGATTCTTCAATTTTACATAATGGGTTGGCCAAAATGATCGTTCGATTATTTGAATTTCATCTTTTCGACTTGTTAAAAATTATTTTAAATTTTTATTCTCTAAGTCCTGTATTCGGTACAGCGAGCATGCTAACGTCAGTGTGTAATACAAGTAAGCCTCCAAGTAGAGAAGTTCTAACATTTTTGCTTACATTCGAGCCTTTGAAATGGTGGACCAAGCAGAGCACCACTGACATCTGTTTTTTACTTTAAATAAGAAAGGAAAGCAGCTGAAACTACCCATACACATGGCATATATTTGTGGAAGTAACTGTTGTTTTCTTTCCTTTCTGAAGTAAAAAAGCATTAGATATCGGTAGTGCTCTACTTGGTCCACCATTTCATGGGCTCGAATGTAAGCGAAAATGTCAGAACTTCTCTACTTGGAGGCTTATTGCACACTGACGTAAACATCCTCGTCGGACCAAATTCAGGATTTCGAGAATAAGAACGTAAAACCATCTTTAGAAGGGCAGAAAAATGATGTTCGAAAACGAACGTGCTTTTTAGCCAACCCAATGTTATAAGCCTATTATTCCGACCTCACTTACCTCGAACAAGCCCAAAGTTTTAAAGCCCAGCTGTAGTTAGGTCAAGACTACGGTATATAAATTCCACGCAATATTGCGGGAACTCCTAAAGCGGGGTGAGACCAATTCGGGCTGCAATCTACAGTTCGTCCGCATTATAGACTCTGCGTGAGGGGCTTACTAAGGTCCAAAAACAGGACACGTGGAATGGTCTTTCTTGCCCCCCCGCTGCGGTGATAAACCTTTCCGCTGCGACTCTCGAACGCGGGTTGCCTGATGTGATAGGCCACTTCACCTGTCCAACCACACGCCTTAGTCGTGCTGCTCGTCGTAAGAGAACGACTTACCGCCGTCGCGCTGATTGGTGCCCTGTCGTTTGATTCGCTGTGATTGTCTGTCTGAGTCGTAAAGGATTGTGCTACTTTCGAAGGCGCTTCGGCTTTCGCATGCATTATCCGTAGGTCTTGGAACAAAAGAGTCGTCTTACAAAGACCGATCACCATGAATGCCAAATCGAGATGATGCACAAAGAAGATTAGAAAGAAAACGACATTAATTGATTACCGAATACACCTTGCGATATCTCCACGCGCTTTGTGGTGTTCGTTGTTGTTTGTACTTTTGAAGCTTCATTTTTCAAAAAGCTTTTTTCTTTAGCTTAATGCTGCTTGGATTTTTTGGCCTGCTTGTTAACATTGCAGTCGATTTGTTTGTTCATCATAACCAAAGCGGTATACCGAAAGAAAAGGAGCAGTTTCCTGTGAGTTTCTACGAGGCATACGAACAGCCCCAGAGTGAAGGGAGTGTCATCTCCGTTTGAACTTTTGTGTCTAATGATTCTCTCAACTTCTTTCTGATCACCATTTTCTATGCGATGATCACGTGCATGTGTTAACAGTTTTACGCTATGAAATAAACCAGCTGTGTAGGTGTGCTCGAGGATCGGTCAATTGTGTATTAGGCAGCTGTGTATTACGGTTCTTTTTATCGCAGGTTACTGGCTTGATGCGAAAATTATTGGCAGGCACAAAACCAGCATGCGCAGTGCAGAGCTATGAATGCTAATTACTGAGGGTATTTCAACGCTGCAATTTTTGTGCAACGCGCACCTTTTGATGATGAAACCTAAACGTATTCAAGATACCACACATAGGCTACTAAAGTTCAATGCTAAAATGGAAGAGATTTTGACAATTCAGTGACGTGAGTCTAGAGAGCTGAGTACCATTTATTTTTGCATTGCAAGAACTGGTGACTGATTATTGCGTGAATGCCGAGTGTTGCGGACAGTTCAGGGCTTGAATGCAAGAAATTACGAACAACTTGTGGCTTGCATTGAAAGGACTATGCGCAGGTGGTATTACAAAAGCCATACCACACAAAGTACTGCACATCGTGCACCAAAATATACTACCATGACCAATACTACCATCCATGACCAATACTACCATCTATGACCAACACTACCGTGATCAATACTACCATCCATGACCAACACTACCATGACCGATACTACCATGACCGATACTACCATGACCGATGCTACCATGACCAATGCTACCATGACCGATACTACCATGACCGATACTACCATGACCGATACTACCATGACCGATGCTACCATGACCACTACCCAAGCTCTGTGAGCAATAATCAGCGCGGCGGCCGCAGCAAGTGAGGGCCCAACAAACGTCCCGACTGCCTAATGTCAGCCCTCCGTGGCGCTGGCGATCAGCATCTCAAGCTGCAAAAAACAAGCGGTACGAGGAAGTCTTGAGCGTTCTGGGTCAATTTTGCCGATTATTGCGCGGAGAAAATCGACAGCTTGTGAATGCCAGCCATAAGTCCTCTCGCGTTTTTGGCCGGCCATATATCCTCTCGTGTTTTTTGGCTGGCCGGAATAACGACTGCTGATGGATCTGAGCCGGAGCTCGTGTGATCGATGTATGCTTGCGTGTGGTGTACACCCATTCTCAGATCCACACGTGGATTTGTGGTGGATTATGCGCGGCACATTGCCCGTACGCTGTGTTCTGCGCTCGTAAGGTGTTCCATGCCAAGTTCAAACGCTGCTGATGTGTATTCTGTTCACTTCATTAACACTTTGACTGTGGCAGGTAAAACAGAAATTTAATTTTTAACTCAAATTTAAATTCAGTTGTAGTGAGCAATGTTGAAACTAGCAAACATTATCTGGATCGTGACTTCATTTAGTTCAGATTTAGTGTTTATAAAAATTGAATGAGTCATTACTGGTCGGTCAGTAGCATTATGAAAACTCCCTCAGTGACCACCGGTGGCTCATGTCGCAGTCGAATTGTTGAAATGTTTATGCTGTTATTTGTATAATTAGTGCGCTGCTATTAATGCTTCGTGCCAATGTTTTAGATTTAGTCCAGTGCCAAGTCCGGCGTGTCCTCGTGCTGTTTATTGCTCTGATTTTATCAAGAATTATTTTGCGTTGTCACACTCAGGAGACAAACTTGTTTAATAACTCGTTCTTTTGAGCCTCGGTAGTCTCATATGATCTATGAAAAAACGGCGTGTGTGTTTTTAAGAATTAAGAAAAGGTTAAAATTTCTTGAAACCGACTCTTGCTTTCGAGCCCAAGGCAAAGTTTAGCGAATAAAATACGGTTAACTTCATTTTCATAGCTTTTAGTGTTTGCTTAACCCCTTACCGTTAAAGTGGATTTCAAAATTCACTTTCATAAGCGGCTCAAACACATATCATTTCTTGCGAAATTTGTGCCCTAATGTGTTCTTCGAAGTTAACTGTCGAGTGGCAGTCACTTCCTCGTTGTGATGTCGGTGACTACATGATGCCGGTGCCAGTTTAGTGATGGTGGTTGTGATGACTGTAATGCGAGTACAAAATGCGGACGTTAAAGGGTTAAGGAGGAACGTGAGTCTGTGAAGCAGGCCAATCTTGTTGCCGCTGCCATCTCTCCGCCCAAATTTGTGCAGTGATGCCAGATTTACGTGCGTTGTCACGACTCCATCGATCTTCATTTTCTTATGTGCTGTTAGGCGTAGCTTCATCAAGTCTTCCTGCGTGTGATGTGTTGTCTCATCTGCAATTTTTATCCTCTCCAAACGTTGTATTTCTCTATCAAAGTCACGTGCGTGAGCCAACAAATTAGTGTTGTAAATTACCCAAAATGCAAGCAAATAACATAGAAGATGCTCTTCTCATGTTGGTAATCCGTTTTGTCCCACTACCTCGACATGCACAGAACACTTTTTCTGAATACGGGCACGCTCATCGGACCTACAGTATACTCGTAAAAGGCACTAATTTTGAACCGGTTTGTTTTCCAACACTAGTAATCAAAATAGCTTTGATTCAACACTCATTATTTCTCATCAGCACTCGGCATTTCGTTTAAAACGTTGGGTAAAACAGTAAAAAATACACCTCGGAAGCAAATAATCCTCCCTGCCTCATAAAATGCACGCATAATTTGCACACGGAATGCAAAGGTCGAGGTCCCTGAAGAAAAATGAGCATGGGGATAATGATCACAGAGCTGTGCATCTTATTTTGTGTGCCTTTACCGGAACTCGAGCTTTACATATGCTGGCTGTCCTGAACCCTACACCACCATCATTCTGCACTCGAGCTTTACATATGC
>JACJUY010000558.1:19097-41657 GCA_014220935.1 Platorchestia sp. MABIK | reverse complement strand
GTGTGTGGGGTGTGGGGTGTGTGTGGTGTGGGGGGTGTGTGTGGTGTGGGCTGTGTGTGGTGTGGGCTGTGTGTGATGTGGGCACTGTGTGGTGTAGGTTGTGTGATGTATGTTTAATTCCAATCAGTTTTTTAAAGTCGTAGATACATGTATCATTTACTTGAACAGCACATGTCAATAGGTATTCCATGAACGAAGCAAACTGATACTCATCAATTGATGGATTTGTTTAAATTATAGAATCATTTTCTACCGTGGTGGAACATGTGAAAGTTTCGGAAGAAAAAACAAGTGTTCTATGTAAAACAACTGCCGACCGCACTTGTAGCATCCAAGTGCAGGGAGCCCCATTGTAGAATTTGTGCAGCTGTTCTCTGGACAACCTGTCCTGAGAGGGGCACAACTATTGTATCTGCGGGGAAAATGTGAGGTGTCGAATTGAAAGTTAGATTGGCTGTCGAATGGAACATTTTTTTGGGTTTTGTTATGGACCAACTTTTTTTTTTTTTTTGTTCGTAACTGTCGTGATTTTCAGCACCTACTAACTCCCGTAGTATATGGTATATACCAAGCCTTTTTCTCTTTTTAGTAGAGAGTGGCTGAGTATCATTGACATGATACTCTTACAGGTGTCTGACTACTCCCGTAGTACTAACTACTAACTATTTTTCCTTGAACTTTTATCTTGTTTCACAAACTTCCTTCCCAAGCCACTATTTGAGTGCGCAGGGCATCTTGTGTGAGAACACACCTTGTGCATAAATTTCTCGTTCTCTTAAGTCCATACTAAATAGTGCCACCCTCCTTCCTCTCTTTGGAACATCTTTGTTGTGGTTAGGGAGGCTTAAACTAACATATAATAATCTAATCTTAAAAATTAGTTTTAAAATGACTTATGATCTAATATTACCCTGCCACCATCATTTCCCGCACGCAATGTTATTGCTGAGAAAACCAAATATTTTCAGAAACATCATTGAGGTATCCTTAAATATTCGAAACGCTTGTTAGCTCTGCGTCGATAATACAAGCATCTCTAAAAGCTCTGTTCAAAGGTGTAATGATTAGTGGACTCTGACTACCCGAAATTCTAATCGAGTACCTTATTTTACTATCTGAAATCTAGTAATTTTACTATCCGAAAATCTAGTCGAGTACCTTATTTTACCATCCGAAATTTAGTAATTTTACTATCCGAAAATCTAGTTGAGGACCTTATTTTCAGGGTCAAAATGGTGTAATAGAAATTATTGAACTCATTCTGCATTTATTAGTTCATGAACGATCGATGGTATTTGACAACGGCAGTGCGAGACCAAATGCTGATCGTAGATCGCAGGGTCGCATTTGCAAGGATTTTCATGGAATGGAATTATAGTCCATGGCTCTGCAATCAAAGCTGGGATCCTTTCATTTTTTAGAGTACCGAATTTTTAATGGATTCCTGAAGCTGATTTGGGAACCGAAAGAACCGAATCTAATTTTCAAAATTTTTAAAATCCCACTGGAATTATAGCCCTCCCAGGGGGACAATGTGGGGGACCGAGCTGAAAGTTGGGTAAGCCTTTTTTTTTTTTAAATAAAATGTGTTTTGTTTTGTTAAGGACCATCTTTTTTCGGTTCACTGCTGTCCTGTTTTTTCAGCACCTACTACTTTGATCTTGTTTCGTGAACTTCTTTCTTATCTTACTGTTTCTATGCCCTTTCTGCATAGATTCCACGTTCCCTTAACTCCATACTGAATGGGGCCTTCTTCCTTCCTCTCTGTGGATCGCCTTTGTTGCGGATAGGGAGGCTTAAACTAACTAATAATCTAATCTAATCTATAATCTAAAATCTTACTGAATGCCAAAACCTTGGAACGTTTAGACTCGAGATGGATGGGAACCAAAAGAACGGAATCAAATGTTCACAATTTAAAAAAAATCTTCCTGCATGCAAGGGCCTTGGGACGGTTAAACTTGAGATGGAGTCGCAGAAATTTGTCGACTACGTGTGATGACTTGGGGGAAAGTCCCTAAAGTGTCGAGTTCCATGGGGAGTGGCAGAAGGATCTCAGCTGCTGGTAAAGTTCCCTTGTTGTTTTGTGAGGCGTCCCAGGAGAACCGTGAACCATTTCTGAACCAGTTTTATGAACCAATCTTGAAATTATAAACATAATTTTCAATTCAGGATATCCTCTAGATTGATTTACTATTGTTCATAATGCGTGCAAAGTTTGGAGCGTGCGTGTGCTTGGAGTTTTCAACGCGTGGTGCACGCGTGATGTGTGGTGCACGTGGTGCGTGGGCATGAGGTGGTGCAGCAGCGGCAGCAAAAATCTTATGTCCTTTTAACTTTTTCGCCGTAACATCTATGATTTTAGATGTTCAAGGCAGCTGCTAAACTTACGCGGCTTAAGTCATAGATGCCTCGGCGCAAAATTTAGACTGGGGTAGCTTCGACCAAACAGTACTTTGGTGGTGTTCAATTTACGACCAAAATTCCCGTATAGTTCAGTTGAAATATGCTTTCATTTGTGGAAAACCAGCGAACAAATGGAATTTTTCATTGAGAGAATGGTTTTCATAGAGACGTCTCATGTCTGAAACCTCTTGAATGGTTTGAAAAGCAGGCGTTTTGTTTGGATTTATTTTTTTTCTCTTAATGTCCTCGCCTATTGCCTCAGAATCTACTTGTCAGAGCCCCACTACAACAAAGTAAAGTCGTGCAGGGACCATTTGACGGTGACTTTTGCGAAGGCACTTGGGAGTGCAGTGTCGGGGCACTACGGCTGCGGGCTTGCGTCTCAGGGCATCTATACAGTGTGGATGCCCATACTCAGGGCATCTATACAGTGTGGATGCCCGTACTCAGGGCATCTATACTGTAACGAACTCGAGCAGCTCTATACAGTATGTCTCACAAAAACCCGAATCAAACATTTATTTTTCCGGTATCAGTAATACCATCACTAGAATACCATAAGCATTTCATTTCTAGCAAAATTATCCTTCAAAATTAACCTATAGAAAAGGGATTACTGATTATGATGGTATTACTGATACGGGAAAACAAATACTCAATTCGGGTTTTTGTGGGACATACTGTACAAGCTACTCTCCGTACATGCAATAAATACCTTTTAGTATCACGCTCGTGTAATGCAATGCTCAACTCTCTATTTAAATGCAGTAAATGAATACGATGAAATACTCGCACCAAATCGGACTCTCCAGTATTGTCGCAGCTCACACTCAAGTTCATGTCCAAACTTGAGGGGAAGAAACCAACACCAACGAAAAAAATTAACCTGTGTAATCTTTTGAATGCATGCTCTTCTTTCCCCATCAAAATGACTGTCGAATCGAGAGTGTTGAGTAGTGTAGTGTTGATGAGTTGGGTAGAGTGAACGAGTAGAGTAAAACGTGAGTATTGTAGTGTTGATGAGTAGGGTAGAGTGAACCAGTAGAGTAAAACGTGAGTAGGGTAGTGTTGATGAGTAGGGCAGAGTGAACGAGTAGAGTAAAACGTTAGTAGGGTAGTGTTGATAGCCCAAGGTCAGTTTCTAGCGCAATATTATTGCGATATTTGCCATCGAATCACAAAATATTTTTAAAAATACTTTCCTGGAGGAAGCACTCGAGCTCTGAGTAACGCACTTAAATTGATCAGGTTTGCAGAGAGCAAGCTGGCTCGTGGCCCTCCCTCTACAAAAACCAGACTCGGAGTAAAAATTTCTTTATAAGACAACCGTGCTGAAGTTTGCGTCTGAGATTAGTTCTCCAATTATGTCATTGTATAGTTACCTCGACAAAATCTTGCAATTGCATCTGACTTCACCTTTCAGTGCTTCCTGACGTATACACTGTTAATTTTTGAGCTGTTAAAGTTGTGTATTCTGACTTACGCTGAATTAGTGCTTTAGGTATTTGTGTATTCTGACCAACACTGTATTAATGAACAAATAACTATACGAATTACAAATATACACTGTATTATTCATGTATCATGACGTACGCTGTATCGGTTCTTTAGTTGTTTACATCCTGACGTACAAAGTGTTCATGTGTGCGCTGCAGTCCAAATGCTGATGTGCCGTTGCATCATCGCGTTCGTTAACCTTGTCCATTTATTTACAATTAAAATGGTGAACTCCACGCATTCATTGTGCATGTTGTGGTGTGTACTACGCTGAGATAAAAGTTGAAGGCTTCCCATTAATTCCAGAGACGTTAATGTACGAGTATAATCCAGATTATTCAGTCATGATAAAGATAAAATTGAAGGCTTTGCATTAATTCCTGGGACGGTAATGTGCGAGTGTGATTTAGATTATTCAGTCTGGAAGCTTCTACCGAATTAGCGGCATGTGCAGCTTGTCCTTCACAAACAAGGCCTTGAAGTTCAGGCGAGTTCTCTCAATGAAGCGACCACGCAACCTTCGTATTCTAGTTTTGCTTTTTAGGCCACTATCGGATTCGATCTCAGCGACGTGCAAAAAATTTTAAGTGGTCAGTCCCTTCGAGTCGAGTGATGTTAGTGGCAATGCGCTAAAATTAGCTCAACGATTGAGTATGAGAAATAGTCTGAGACATTGAGTGAAAGAAAGGGACCAAAAAGTTGAGATTGGCAGACTTCCAGGAACCGAGCTCGTGTAAGAGTGAGGGACATGGCGCTCTGCGTGTGCTTAGCGTAGTGTCATGTGAGGGGAAATGAGCGAAGTTCTAAACGATGGAACTCGTTCTAGTTTAATCCTCAATATTTGTTTGATGTGGGATCGTAACTGCGAAAGTGGCGCTTATTTGAAACAAAGAACGCCTTTATTATTATGATCTATATCATATTGAAGTTCAACCCCGCACATTTAAAATGGTCTCCTCACAAGGGGATAAAACTATTGTATCTGTGGAAATAAGCGCTCGCAGGAAGAATATGTGAGGTCCCGAGCTAACGGTTAGGTGGGCCTTCCTTTTGTTAAAATAAAACTTTTTTTTTTGTTTTGCTACAGACCATCTATTTTCGGTTCACTGCTGTCGTGTTTTTCAGCACCTATTACTTCTTCATTTTTAGCTGGTTTCTTTACTTCTTCTTCTTCTTTAGCTGGTTTCTTAACTTCTTCTTCTTCTTAACTTCTTTCTCAACTTACTGTTTCTATGTACCTTGTGTTCGTGTTCCATTAACTCCATCCTAAATGGAGCCTTTCTCCTTTTTCTCTTTGGAACGCCTCTGTTGCGGTTAGGGAGGTTTTAACTAATATCTAATCAAATCGTTTCGTTTTGTTGAGCACCATCTTTTTTCGATTCGCTGCTGTCAAATTTTTCATCATATCTAACTTCATTCATCAACTTATCTCGTTCCAAACATTCTTACTCAACTTAACCGTTTCAATGCGCACGGGACTTTTGCGGGAACACCTTGTGCATGGATTCCACGTTCCCTTAATTTCACTCTAAACAGTGCCTTCATCGTACCTCTCCTTGAACATCTTTGTTGTGGTGAAAGAGGCAAAAACTAATTTAATCAATCAATCCATTCATCTTAGTTTTAAATCAGCTTTCTTTGTAGGAGCTGCGATCAGACTCCTTCCATGATCGATGCATTCTTTCCCTCGGTGTTCTCGATTCCGTGATCGATACTATTGAACGTGTTCTTTCGCTCAGTGTTCTTGATATAACTGGTCGGTGTTGTGGCTGTTTCTATTGTGTTGACTTGAATGTTTCTGCATGTAGGCTCTCGTGTTGAAGCTGCCAGGGCGTTATCGCGTCCCGCATCCGGCCCACCGCAGGGTGTGCCGTAAATGGCAACTGCCTCACTGCTGCATAGAGTTAGTGGAATATTCTCCATTTTCATATCGGACACATCTTTTTGATGTCATCGTGAGTCTACCGACTAAGTAAACCTCATTGTGTCGGTTTTCGACCAATCATCTTCGTCCTTCAGATGGCTGCTACTACTAATATATTTATGGGGATTTGGAAATCCTGTGGTCTCCGAGACTGCAGGCAACTGCTTCACTTCTGCATGTGTCAAGTTGTCGCCGATTGTGCGCTTCGAATTCAGCTCTTTTTCTTGAGTTCTGATATCATGCTTGCCAGAGAACATGTTTTGTATCTAGGAAGACTGTCAGAACTACTCGGGTTACCATTTAGTGACCAGTTCAGAGGTACGTCTTTTGTAAGTTTTCATTTTTTTCGCGATAAAATCTCATCTACGAGTTTTAACTGCCTTGAGGGACCCCGAGATCATTGTAGGCTGATAGTTAATGATCAAGAGGAGTGGATCGTTTAGTTAGTGCCAGCCTGGTCTGTATTTTTCACATGGCAAATATTCATCTTTGATTCTTTCCGAACTCGCCCGTGAGATTCAAAAGATGCGCGATATCTGAATGACTTCAAGCGGAGACTCCAATGAGCTCGAATTGCTCCTGCAAATTTGCTGCTAAAATGTGCTGCAAACGATGAAATTAAACTGTTTCTGCGAATGTATTATGCAAATTTCTCTCAAAATTTCCTTATGAGAAGGGACCGGAAGGTTGATAGAAGGCTTAACTTTATCCCTCCATCTCTACTCCGCCACTTCAAGTCTTGGAGTTAACACTGATGCATTTTTCGTAGTCTTATCCATTTATCACAATTTTTTCTCGAGGTTTCATTCCTAGCGAAGTTTGGAGACCAATTTCCTTTAATGTGCTTCACTAGCGAGTAAAGATCGCGAGCTTCCCTTCCAACGGCTAGCAGTGCAAATATATGGTTTAAAATATAGCACCACTCGATCCTATTATTTCGCTTGCAGCAACGGTACTGTCAGTCGTTAGTTATATCTACAGTGAGTAAAAAGCATCTATGTGTTAAACTTAAACGTATTTATTTTTCAGTTACGCATTTAAATTTGCGAACTCTTTTTTCCTGTGACTTATTACTAGAGAAGGCGCTTGTTGTTTCTTCCAAATGCATCACTCGGTTGTATTCCGTTCCTGGACTGCACAACTTTGGACCTGTTGTGTGTTGTGTTCATTGATGCTTCGAACCTTCGAACAAGATTGAACGACCTTGTTTGAAGATAAGATTTGTAAAACATATGAAAATGAAGCGAGTCGTTTTGTACACAAGTTACGAACTTCTACATATGTTTGTGAATAAGGAAGGTGTTGTAAGTAAGTGAGGTGCATTTGATGTGAGGGCTGCTCGAATTGTTACGGATAAAACGACACACATGTCAAGCGTGTTGTTCGCTCAAAACTTGACACTCTCTCTGCCAACGGGAGAACAAAAGAGAGCACACTTGAACATATCTTGAACACATCTAAGGAGATCACACTTGAACAAATTTAAAATTCCACGCATCACACCAGCTGCCAGATCGCTTTCCCAATTATTTGCATTTTCAAAGTATATTTGTGGTCCTCGTGAATTCTGTTCAGTGATCCGTGGGTCTCAAGTCCTCAATATTTTGTTGTATTTCTCACAATCGAAGAGCCGGCGCTGGTGCTAGTGTCAGCGCAAATGAACTACAACACGAAGGTAAAGTTCGGGTGTACTTGGTATCCGACCTCGTCATGAGAGGTACTTTAAGGGGACACGTCGCTGCCGAATCCGTACCCTCAATTTAACTTTCTGGGCCTCCATCGTTGGTGATGCTCAAAATATGTAATTGGGTATCAACACTGGTCAAATGAAACATCGCATATCGAGTTAACTAATCCATTGGTCTGTCTAATGCGTAACTAGGTTAAGTGAATTTAGCGAGACATTATTGTACACCTTAGAATAGCGTTGGTGGTAGGATGCCCTAGAAGTCGCTGAACTTATTCGGCCCCACAGGTAGCCATACTCAAATTTGATCATTGTATTAAACTTAAGCAATAATCTACTTCTGTATCGCTTGTGGTAAATAAATTGTTTAAATTGTTTAAACAGCAATGCCGTCAGTTAATGTCTCAATGACGAAAGCGTTTCGGGCTCCTGTGAACGACTCGCTCCGAGCGTTTTCATCGCTTACACTAGCTAATAATCCACTCTTTCATCGCTTACTTCATGTGGTCATTTCTGTTGAGAAAATAAGCCTTGGTGTTTTTCGCCAGATCTGAAAGGTAGTCGTTTTGTGAGAGAAGTATATTGCTGCAGGAAACATGGCTGCCCAGTTCTCTTTCATCTGAGGTCGTGTCGCCGCACATAGCGCCGGGCAACGCTGGCTTCGCTTGCCTGACTCACACAGCGGCGAAGTTGAAGTCGATGCCAAAGGTCGAATTCTGTTGCCATTATTCAGTCCTTACTTGTGCGTCATGTTATGTAGAAACGGTTTTCATTTAACTAAAAAGTGAAATTCGAAAGCATACGCTACTTTTTTTCCGATTGAAAGTGAGTCTGATATGTTACAAAAAAAAATCTTGATATTGGGAAACATGTATTACTTTTTTTTTCGAATGAAAGTGAGTCTGATTTGTTACAAAAATCCCGCGCAATTAGCCCATTGTAATTACCTCGCCCGTTCGATAACCACTCCATTTAGCTGAGCAGTATTCCGATTGTGATAGATTGCTAGCGAGCGGATGATTGCTGATCAAGAAATGATCTAAATTGGACCAATCAATGCATGAGCTTTCATCTCACGCTTATTATTTCTAAATTTACGGGCAGTTTAAGCGATTTGCCCTTCAAAATAATGATACTGCGGGTATTTTGCCCAATAAAAACCATTCGCTGGGGATTTTCTGACGTTCTTCATGCGCTGGAGAACGGAACATTGGAATGCCTGCGCTGGGCAACGCAGGACGTTAGGACCTGAAGCTCCAAGAAAAAAGCTACTTCTCAAACTAGATGCTGTCAAGATTCATTAAGATCGATGCGTGTTGTGGTGCTCTAAAATAGTGCATCTCTTCGACTGGTCGGCAAGAAATCGAATCCAAGTGAGCCTTTGAATTGGTGTGAGTATTTCTTCTGGAATTGCAGAATCGACGGATTTTTTTTATCCGAACATCTCATGGAAATTAAAACTACATTCATGAATTCTGGAAGAAACTTCGTGCACGTTTGATCAATCTTTACTTTTAACAGAAATTATTGAGCGAGTGAAATTACAAGCAAGAAGGATAACAAATTAATTAGCATTGTGGAGGGCATAGGAAGCTTTAAGTTTTAATTTTTACACGTGCAGTATACGCTTGTAGGAGAACGGACAGCACGCCTCACTGAACAGAACGAGACCTCCTTATCTTGCGCACCTGCCAGGACCTGCAGTGCTGGTCTGAACCTGTTCCAGGCTGCCTGAGCAGGTTCTGTTAGGTTCCCATTCAAGGATACCTCCGCCCCTGGAGGTTCTCTGCGACGCGTTTGTTGCTTCGTTTCCAGCTCTTCAACTCCCCGTGAGGCCTTCCCTCTCTTGTGAATTTAACACTTTGACTGCAATTGTTTAAACTGAAGTTCAATATTAAACTCAAATTCTAAGTCCATTGTAGTAAGCAATTGTTTCAAGCTCAACTCTCCGTGAAGCCTTCCCTCTCTTGTGAATTTAACACCTGGCCGCAGTTGGATTATACTGAAGTTCAATATTAATCCCTCAGGGGTGACAACTATTGTATCTGTGGGAATTAGCACTCCCAGGGGAATTGTGCAAGGTCCTGAACTAAAGGCTAGGTAGGCGTTCATTTTGTTAAAATAAAATAAGTTTTTTTTTTGTTACGGACCATCTTTTTTTTTGTTCACTGCTGTCCTGTTTTTCAGCACCTACAACGTACTTCTTCAACTTTTATCTTGTTTCATGAACTTATTTCTTAGCTTACAGTTTTTATGCACTTTGTGGGTAGATTCCGCGTTCCCTTAACTCCATACTAAGTGGTGCCTTCACCCTCCCTCTCTTTGAACATCTTTGTTGTGGTAAAGGGAGGTTAAAACTTTCTTATAATCAGTCATTCAATCTACCACTCCCCTTATCTTGCCGCTCTCTAGTAGTTAATTTGATTTAAATTTTATAGCGAAGTATCAGAAAGATGTGTTTTCAATACATAAAAAATTATCCAAGATGGGCTCCACGCACCGCCCCCTTTTGACCGCTTCAACGCCCCCCCCAGGGGGCGAAAATGGCCGCTTTGGGAATCACTGGTGTACGTCACTGGTGCGTTAGTGACGTCAAATGCTGACGCCATCACTGCCGAGTGCTTGCGAACAGCCTTTTGATCAGCGTTGTCGAATTGCCCTTTTTTGTCGAATGATACGATTCGGCAATTGTTAAATAAGATTTGGCCTTAAAATTGCTCAATGCCTGGCGACCCTGTGAATTTCGGCTGGAAAAAATTCAATTCAGCAACCCTGTTACGTAATTAGGCTCAAATTTTGGCGAGAACTCACGTAGTGCAGCCGCGACAGGCAAAAACTGGCTTGTTTCCAGGGCCGCGCAGCCTTCATCTTCACTGCAGTGAAGATGAAGATCGCAACACCACGGCACCTATAATCCCTGCAGAGCTCAATGAACACCTGCAGAGCGCAGTTTCCACAAAAACTCTTCGTCGGAAGCAGCAAAAAGTTGGATCTGCACCATATTAAAAGCCACAAAAGGTCGACCTTCTCCATATTAAAATATATTTCGTTGATTTATCAAGGTGTTTCCATGATTCTGTCTAACATGTTTCGTCCATGTCTATTTCTAGTGCCGATAGTGATTCTCCTGTTTCGTGGAGACCAGTTCTCGTTGTAATTAGCCTTGTGGCAATTTAAGACTTGGAACTGATGCCATCAGCCCCTTTTCTGAAAACTCCATCGTAAATCTGCTCAGATGAAGTTTGCTCTGAAGCTCGTCTTCTTTGATGCTCCTATTTAGAGGCGGCGTATTGGCCAGTCACGGATCCTGGCTACTGCTGGTCGTGTTAGTGATGCTCAACTCTGAACATTCCCGATGTTTATCGGACATAATTTGCCCTAGATTTAATTTTTGTTTGCGCAACCATTGTAGTGGTTCATCTCGATTGTGTAAAACATGAACCTGTTCAACTCTTTACTTCTCGGTGAAAAGTACTTTTTGTTGATGCTTTTAATGGAATCTGTAGTGTGCGCCTTCTTTTGTTATTTCCCGACAGTACCATGTATAACGATGGCTGCGGAGCGTTTTACTTTCGGCTTTTATATTTTAAGTGCGTTCCGTTATCCGAATTCGAGAGCTCGTCTTCTTTGAAAAATTCCTGAAAAGAGAGAATTTAAGATTGTATTGACGAGTATCGTACAGAATGCGGGCTTAACTTTAACATTATAATTTCGCCTCTATTGACACGTTCATATTTACGCCACCGTTAGGTTCTTAACATTGGAAATATCCCATTAACTTGTGGAAAAATTTCCACGTCTGTTCACCTAATTAATAAAATCGTTATCTGTTCCATTACGTATTCAGAATAAATTTCAGCCGTGACTTGCGTTATCGACTAAAACGGTGGAATATTCCCGACCGTTTATTTTTTTTACGAGGTTCACGCGTCGTAGTCTCTCAACGGGGCGTGTGCGCATCCGCTGATGTTACGCTCCTGCTGATGCTAGTCGCTTGCTACCCACGCCAAAGATCCCCTTGATCTAAAATTCATTTATTTCTCTTTAATTCAAGCCATTTATTTTCACGGAGCATAGGTCTGACTTCATCATCATTACTAAGTATTGATTCAAGCCATTTATTTGCATGGATCATGGGTCTGACTGACTTCATCATCATCCCTAAATATTAATTTAAGCTTTTCATTTTCACGGAGCATGGGTCTGACTTCATCATCATTACTAAGTATTGATTCAAGCCATTTATTTGCATGGAGCATGGGTCTGACTGACTTCATCATCATCCCTAAATATTAATTTAAGCTTTTCATTTTCACGGAGCATGGGTCTGACTTCATCATCATTACTAAGTATTGATTCAAGCTATTTATTTTCATGGAGCATGGGTCTGACTGACTTCATCATCATCCCTAAATATTAATTTAAGCTTTTCATTTTCACGGAGCATGGGTCTGACTTCATCATCATTACTAAGTATCGCTGAGCTCGACCCCCCACACCAAACCTGCAGTGGTCGTCACGACCTGCGGTGCGATCGAACAATCGATGCTGGGACCGGCACACGCAGGTGGCACGGCACGGCCGAGCTCCTCCGCACTGCCAGCGTCCTCAAAATCGATGCATATAGGAAATTCAGGAAGAGACTTTGAAACATATTGTGTCGGGAAGAAAAGATACGACATGGAAAAGGATAGATAAGGAAATGAAAGACACGCTTTGTGCATTTGATGCTAGTGTTGAAGGGTGTTGGTAATTGGTTTGATGGTGGCCAGCGTCGTGTGGCTGCCCTCGCCCTGATACCACTTCTGGTATCATGGATACCACTAGCCCATCTCAATAATTATGTCTCCAAATTTTGGTAGTGTTCGTACGGCACGATGATGAAATGAGTTACACCGTCTTTGCTCTTTATTTGAACTACTTTCAGTCGCTCTGAATTAATTATTGGCCTCCTCTTATCCCGCGGAAACACGTTTTGATGATATTTCAATCAAAATCTAGCAGATGTTTTATTTAGAGATCCTAATACTAGTTTCACGAAGTTAGAATATCACTTATCGTTGTGAACATGTCAGTTGTTGTACGATGTATTGCTTATATCAATTCACTGTACAAAAAGTTCAGAAAAACTCACATGAAAAATGTTCTAAAGCAGATTGAGCGTCATGCTACAGACCAGACTTTGACACTTGTTCTGCTGTTGCCAGAGGGTACAGCTTATTGTGTCCGCATGCGAGGAAACCTGATAAGCATGATTTCATTTGCCCCACATGAACCACAATAGGCCATTGTAAAGTTACGAGGCCACGCTAGGCCATTGAGGATGCAGATGCATGTTAAAACAAGTTCGAGTGGAGGATTCCAGCCCCAGCAAGAAAATTATTTATGATCACTTCTAGTGTCTGTATTGATTCACCTGTATCGTGGACACTGCTCGATTGGGAGTGTTTTTTTTTCTACTGAGCGAAGGATTCGAGCACCAGCAAGAAAATTGTTTATGTCTACTTCTATTGTTGATTTTCCTGTTTCGTGGATACAGCTCGATTAGTAATGTTTTTTTTTCTACTGCGCGTTTTCAATGAGCTTTTTGAATGTGTGCTACATTTAACTTCTCAATACCTTCGTTGTAATTCGTTGAATGTTAGCAGACAAATAAGTTGTTGATATTGGAAGATTTTTGTTGGATAATTAAGTATCTATTCGCTTCCTTGACAGAAATTTCTTCCGATCATGCTTTAAACGTGTACTATAAATAGTTAATATTATATTTTGGACAGAATACATGGTTAAAACTTCCGAATTTTATCACTTGAGCTATATCTGAAACACAGCACTGATAATATGCAGCTCTAAGAACTGTAGTTTGTTGGATGCGCGATATAAACGTATAAGTTCCTGGTAGTAGGCAGGGATATACCGGAATGAGACTTTGACACTGAATATAAAATCCAATCATTTGGTGTTAAACAAAAACAAAACAATAACACCATCAGTATACCTGCAGCTCACCACTGAACATAAGGCAATATGTCGCAATCGATACGCACCATTGACGCCTACACCTGCGCATGCTAGCGTGTGCTGGGTACTGATCAGTATGTATCGTTCGTTCTCTTATCACGACATGGGTGACGCACACCACCCAAAATTATGCCTCATAGCCAACGCGAGGCTAAAGGAAATAGCCATATGGATTTGGTGCTACGATGTGGGGCGTAGGATTAGGACGTAGCACCACTTTAGGATTAGGATGGCGTAGGATTGGGACGTAGCACCATTTTAGGATTGAGGAAAATCATTTTTCTTTAATCGAATGTTCATTAGGAATTTGAAAACGAGGAACACTGCTCGTAGGTTAATCATTAATTAATATTACACATCGTCAAATCTAAACGTTTCGGAGTCCAGCTCCATCTTCAGTAAGTACAGTCTGAAAAACTTAAAAAGACAAAAAGTTCGTCAGACTTGCTAAAAAAAAGAAAATTGATGCATGAGTTTTTCTATCAATTTACACTTTAGGATTAGGATAGCGTAGGATTAAGTAGTAGCACCACTTTAAGATTAGGATGGCGTAGGATTAGAACGTAGCACCACTTTAGGATTAAGATTTTGTGACGACTAGGAATGATTAGAACGGATTAGATCTTTAGATTAGGACTGATTTTGTGACGATTCAAAATGTTGTTTTTCTACTGTGCATGTTCAATGATGTTTTGAATGTATACTACATTCAACTTCTCAACGAATAGTAACTTCGTTACTATTCGTAATAGTCACTTCGTTGCTATTCGTCCCAAATAATATAAGCTGTGAAAACGGTCAAAATTTCTTGATTTAAGTGAAGGGGCTCAGAGAAACTCCTCTCGTGAAGCCATATCTCCATTGTCCAATTTTCCAAAGCAGAACAAAACAAAGGCACCAGGACGCAGACTGTCCCGGATTTTGCCACCTCATGTCGAGGCTTCCGGTGACTGCATTACGCATTCGAGTGTGTGTGTTACAGAGTGTGTTGCGTCACGCTGTGCTTTGTGCTCGTTGCGTTGTTGGCGTGATGATGTGTTGTTGTTGTTGTGTTCATGAGTTATTCTTGAGTTGATAAGTTATGTATGAGTTGGTGAGTTATTGGCGTGTTGATATGTTGTTGTGTTAATGAAGTATTGTTGTGTGGAAAGTTATGTTTGAGTTGGTGAGTTATTGGCGTGTTGATGCATTGTTATTGTGTTTATGAGGTACTGGTGAGTTGAAGAGTTATTGTTGTGTTGTTTTTGTGTTGATGATGTATTGTTTTGTTGCAGGCAACTTCAAGGCAGGCGACAAACAGGGCACCATCATGAAGAAGTTGTGTCCCGCTGAGCAGCGCGCTCTCGAGCGCCTCATGAGGGACGAACTCAAGCCGTACGTGCCGGCGTACATGGGACTGGTGAGTGTACATGGGGCTGGTGAGTGTACATGGAGCTGGTGAGTGTGTGTACATGGAGCTGGTGAGTGTACATGGGACTGGTGAGTGTACGTGAGGCTGGTGAGTGTACGCGTACATGGGGCTGGTGAGTGTGCGTGGGACTGGTTAACATGAGGCTTTGTTGAAATTCACTCATGGGTATCGTAATACCTACGTCAATTGTCAAAAAAAATGATCGAGAGATATAGTTGATGTAAGCCAACATATAATTGATAATCCCGCATGGATATCCTAATACCCAATAGTCAAATAGTTCACCGTGAGAGCTAGTTGGGCGTGAGCAGGTGGACAAGGGCGACCAGGAGCAGTACCTCGAGCTGCAGGACCTGCTGAGCGACTTCGCCGCCCCCTGCGTCATGGACATCAAGATGGGCGTCCGCACCTACCTGGAGGAGGAGCTCGCTAAGGCGCGGGTCAAGCCCAAGCTCAGGAAGGTGTGCTGCCGCTGTTACTTTTGGTCTCCGCCTGTCGTTCCCTCAGGGGATACTACTATTGTATCTATGGGAAGTAGCACTCCCAGGGGAAAATGTGTGAGGGCCCGAGCTGAGAGTTAGGTAGGCTTTCTTCTTGTTGAAATAAAATATTTTTTGCTTTGTTAGGGACCACCTTTTTCGGCTCACTGCTGTCCTGTGTTTCAGCACCTACTACTTTCTTTTCAACTTTTATCTTATTTCATGAACTTCTTTCCCAACTTACTGTTTCTATGCCCCTTCTGCATAGATTCCGCATTCACTAATATCCATACTAAATGGTGCCTTCCTCCTTCCTCTCTTCGATACGCTCTTTTTTGTAGCGTTTAGGGAGGCTTAAACTAACCTATAATCTAATCTAATTGCACAGTTGAATTTCAGTATTTCATGAGAAACTTCTCCTATTAAGTTTACCGTTTACGGTTCTTGGGATTATTTAGCGATGTTCCTCACAATCACACCGCATGGTTCTGCTCCTTAGTATGTCTTCTTGATGTCAAGCTCGCTCCAGATTTTGTAGCATTGATGGAATTTTCACTTTGGATCATTTGGCGTGCAGAAATGACCCATTTTATTTTATCATTCTCTCTATCTGGTTGAAAGCTGACCTGTCGTTCCTGCTGCCCAATGATTGACTTCTTTTTCTCCTCTTTGCCATCGTCCAACTAGCCTCGATAAAATTTTCCACTTATAATTTGTAATGATTTTCAAGCCAACAATCAATCCCACGTTTTGTAGCATGTTCTCCAAATTGCAGAAGTTTAGATCAAGCTAATAACCCATCGCAACGTTTTGTAGCTTATTCAACAAATTCCCGAAATTTAGAATACTGTTATTCCATTTTTTGAAGTAGGCAATTTGAATGCTGAGTTCATAGGGCACTCTTTTCATTCTATTTTTTTGAAGTAGGCAATTTGAAATGCTGAGCTCATAGGTTTTAATGCTGAAACATCACCTGTGCTGCAGGACATGTTCGACAAGATGACCCAAATAGACCCGAACGCGCCGTCGGACGCCGAGCAGCGGGCACAGGCTGTCACGAAGCCCAGGTTTGTATGTCTTTGGTCGGTGCTTGTGCTAAGTCAAAGTTTTTTTTTTGCCGGAGGGTCTAAAGTTTTAGCCGTCTTAGTGTAGGCACTGTGCTATAAAAATCGTGGATGCCCCGGCGAAAAAGTGAGATGTAGCTGGGCAAAAATCGTAGATACCCTGACGAAAAAGTGAGATGAAGCTAGGCAAAAATCGTAGATGCCCCGGCGAAAAAGTGAGATGTAGCTAGGCAAAAATTGTAGATGCCCCGGCGAATAAATAGGATTTAGTGAGACTAAAGCATTTTAGATGGGTCAACAGTGGCACGGCGGTGGCGCGTCTACTTGGACTCTGCTTGCTGTCTGAACGAGCTCAAGCTCTAGTTACTCCTCAAGTGATTTTTTCCACTCATTAGCTATGTTATAATGCTAGATGTTATTGCATTTCAGTGGTCCTGATTCCCTAAATAGCAGGTTTGAATCCTATCTGGGGTACAGTTTTGTTATTAAAGATGCTATGTACTGAAAGTTCTGGCATTCTTGTGGCCGTGCATACTAGAATGACGAGTTAGAATGTTATTCGAGGCAGATGGGCTTCTATATAGGGTTTCTGTACGAAGAAAGTGAGTTTTTTTTAAGCAGTGAGATCTGCATTCAATTATATTCTTATAACTCTAAAATATAATTATATGTAATTATATTTCCCTTGTTCGTGGCATGTTCTGCAAAGGATATTATTACATGGTTTTATGTACAAAACTACTTCCTGATTTCGGTTTCCTTTGTTACCGTATTGCTATTAGGACCAAAACTTTCAAAAAACCTTATTGGCTGAAAAGGTTACCTTTTGTTGTCGTTAAGCTTATAATCTGACAAAAAATTATCGTTTTGCAAACGTTTATGACGCCCAATGACTCCGCGTGCGGCTACGCCCAAGAGATGCCGTCGAATTCTTCCCGCTTCTAAATGTCGAAACAAACACTTTCAAGTGTTCTTCCCACTAAGCGTCAAAACAAACACTTTTAAGTGTTCTCCCCCACTAAGCGTCAAAACAAACACTTCTAAGTGTTCTTCCCACTAAGCGTCAAAACAAACACTTTTAAGTGTTCTTCCCACTAAGCGTCAAAACAAACACTTCTAAGTGTTCTTCCCACTAAGTGTCAAAAAACGCTTCTAAGTGTCGAAAGAACACTTCTAAGTGTCGAAAGAACACTTCTAAGTGTCGAAAGAACACTTCTAAGTGTCGAAAGAACACTTCTAAGTGTCGAAAGAACACTTCTAAGTGTCGAAAGAACACTTCTAAGTGTCGAAAGAACACTTTTAAGTGTCGAAAGAACACTTCTAAGTGTCGAGAGAACACTTCTAAGTGTCGAAAGAACACTTCTAAGTGTCGAAAGAACACTTCTAAGTGTCGAAAGAACACTTCTAAGTGTCGAAAGAACACTTCTAAGTGTCGAAAGAACACTTCTAAGTGTCGACAGAACACTTCTAAGTGTTCTTCCCCCTTCTTAGTGTTCTTCCAACTTCCAAGTGTTCTCACTCCTAAGTGTTCTCACTTCTAAGTGTTCTTCCCACTTCTAAGTGTTCTTCCCACTTCTAAGTGTTCTTCCCACTTCTAAGTGTTCTTCCCACTTCTAAGTGTTCTTCCCACTTCTAAGTGTTCTTCCCACTTCTAAGTGTTCTTCCCACTTCTAAGTGTTCTTCTGATTTCTAAGTGTTCTTCCCACTTGTAAGTTTGGGCGAGAATTTTAAGTCACAAGCACCAGTAAACAGAGCGGGTGTGGGCAGGTACATGGTGTGGCGTGAGACGATCTCCTCCACAGCGACGCTCGGCTTCCGCATAGAGGGCGTGAAGAAGAGCGACGGCACCTCCAGTAAAGACTTCAAGACGACGCGCACTCAGGAGCAGGTGTTGGCTGCTCTCACCTCCTTCCTGCAGGGATACGATCATGCCCCTGTGAGTCATGGGGTCATCCCAGGGTCTTCGCTCTGCTGGGCTTTATCCGAGGGTGTTCGCTCTGCTGGGTTTTATCCGAGTGTGTTCGCTCTGCTGGGTTTTATCCGAGGGTGTTCGCTCTGCTGGGTTTTATCCGAGGGTGTTCGCTCTGTTGGGTTTTATCCGAGGGTGTTCGCTCTGTTGGGTTTTATCCGAGGGTGTTCGCTCTGCTGGGCTTTGTCCGAGGGTCTTCCATATGCTGGGTTTTGTCCGAGGGTGTTCGCTCTGCTGGGCTTTGTCCGAGGGTGTTCGCTCTGCTGGGCTTTGTCCGAGGGTCTTCCCTATGCTAGGTTTTGTCCGAGGGTGTTCGCTCTGCTTAGTTTGCTCAAAGTTTTCAGAGCGTTTCCATGGATTTGGCTGAGATGAAATCTCGAGTTAAATGCTGTCATTGGTTTTGTGTGTATGATGTAAAAACGTGAAACGCCGTGTTTTTGATGTCTTGGAACATGACTTGGAACTTTAGTCAATGTCTACATTAATCAATAGCAGTTTTATTTTAATTAGTACCTGAGAACATCTACGTTTCCATTTCTCTTCATTCTGAATAAATCTTCTCATTGACGTTGGTTGCAGAGTGAAGACGTCAGTGAGGCGTCTGTTTTGTTACTCCTTCCCTGGCCTTTTAATTTATTTACCTGTTGCTCAGATTAAACGTTTTAATCAATTCAACAGAAAATGTTCAGAGTAATTGAAAACAAATTTAACTATAGCGTGTTAGTTGTCTCGAGTTTTCGCCTCACAGGGCGAGCTTTGCCGTGGAACATTTATGGTTTTTCGAAGGTTTGGCGGTATTTCGCCAAAGAGAAGCATAAGTTGCTATTTTACATCAGCATGGTAGTACAACGTCACATGAGTCATAAGTGTACATTATTAAACAAATACTGTATACTTACGCGACCTCATCTCACAGGCAGCAGAGCTGATAATTTCTCCATATTAAGTAACAAATTCCTCTCTTTGTGAGACCACTTGCTAACGTATTCTTGAGATTTGTTTCCTATCATTCACTACTATAGCCTTTATTATCAGTGTAATTTTTTGCAGCGTCTCTACCTGAAACGTCTGAAGGAAATCCGGGCGGTTCTTGACAAGTCGGACTTCTTCAAGTCACACGAGGTGGGTTGAAGTTTTTATCCTTTTCTTCGCTGTCTGCAACCATCAAGTTCCTAACTTCTAATTATGTAAAGATGAAAGTTTTCCGGTTTTGGTCTAATTTTATATTTTTTCTTTTCTACCAGCAATTTGTAGATCAGCTGTGCACAAATTTGATTATTCGCTGTTGCTGTTATGAATGCCGTATTGTAAATGTGGTAAGTATTGAATTTCTGGTGAAAAATTTTGAATTAAGCATTTCTTCTAGATGATATTAATCGTGCTGTAGAAACATTCAAATGCTAAGTCAAGAGTAAACAGTCAATTTTTTATCGTACTAAAAATGACAGCGATAAAGTTTCACATTCTCTCACAAGGATTTATTTGTGCTTTTTGCGTTCCTGTAATCAACAGGGGAAAGTTATGAGGAAATTCGGAATCATGATTAAAATTAATAAATTTATTCATTTGTTTTCATCAGTTGATGTCATGATTAAATAATTCATATTTCTCAGTTGATGTCATGATTGTCAAATACATCATTTATCTTGCTCAGTTGATATCATGATTAATATATTTATTTTCCTCAGTTGATGTCCTGATTATTTAATTTACTTTCCTCAATTGATATCATGATTAATTGCTTCATATTCCTCAGCTGATCGGGAGCTCGTTGCTGTTCGTGCACAACGACGAGGACGCGATGGTGTGGCTCATAGACTTTGCGAAGAGCATCCCGCTGCCGGAGGGGGTGCGGGTGTCTCACAAGGTGCCCTGGGTGGAGGGCTCCCACGAAGACGGCTACCTCATCGGCCTCGAGAATCTTGTAACTTTAATGGCTAGTCTCGAGGCTGAGATCAACAAGAAAACGAAGCAATTGAATGACAAAAGTGCCCCCAAAACCTCGCAGTCGTCGTATATAGACCCCGTGAACCAAGTAAAGAATTCTGTGTCCAAAATACGGACTTTACAAAATGACGTCCTCAAAGGCGCTGCTTTGAAGCTCGAAGGTCTCCACCAACGAACAACAGACACGCGTCTTCTAGCTAACTCTTCTGTTAATTCTAAGCCATTAACCAATTCTTCTAATGAAGAATCTTCCTCCTCTATATCTTCCGCGAAAATTTTATCGGAGAATAGCAAGAACTCTGTAAATTTATCGGTTGTTGATTCCAAAGTGGGGACTGACTTGCGGTCCGCCTCTGTAAGCTCGTCGTAAGTCCTTTTTTAATTTTATTATCATGTGTTCTCAAAATTTCTCGACCAGAGGCCGAATTTTCGAACAATTTACACCGTCATTGCGAAGCAGCTAGCAGCGTAATTCCTTCTACGTGGACTTGGCTACGCTAAGTGCTGTAGAAAGTGTCGTAGCTAAGTCGACTTTGAGAAATTCATACCGCCAGCTGCTACGGCGACGTGCATTGTTTGAAAATCTAACCCCCATGTGGCAAGCTTAGCCCAGAAAGTCAATAGTCCTTGAGAGACGTAGTATGTTTTTAATATTTTTTCAGAGAAATTGGTCGGCTTTTGCGCTTTATGTTCACGCCCCCACGAAGCAGTCCTGAGTTGTTCACTAATTCCTCCAGAACGTAGGGAGCGAGATGCCATCTCCGGCAGTACTACTTTTCCCAGATTTGGTCTCTGCATCCAAGTTATAGCTAGCAAATTCATTGTTTTAAATCATTTTTATGCCTGAAGCACTGAGTGCTTTTCAGACATGTGCTCTTTCAAACTCTCTGATCAATGTTTTCAATTATTGCGGAATGCTGCATTTACTGTGGCATTATGAGGGAATTATTGGGTCCATCATCCACCAATCGGAATCACTCGTGGTGAAGTGTGGGTGTCATCACTTTTGACCGTTGAAACGAGCACTAAACGATAAGCATTGAGGCGGCTGATGCATATGAACAAGAGAACTAAATATTTTTCAGCTATGTGGGATAATTAAAATTTTCGACAGTGCATTGTTGGGTGCTTGCAAAGCGTAGACATTTATGCCTCTATAACAGGTAGTCGATATTCGCTTGTCTCGTCCCATAGCCGCCCACCTCCCTGCCTTTCTTTTAATGAAACGCACATGGAGTAGCTCTCCAATGGGCTTCTTTAACGCGCTCAATTATATACGGGCAATTCGATCCCTATTTATGCTTAAAAGAACTTTAACCTCTTGAATGAGGCGGTTTTATTATTAGACCCGTTGTGGGAGACCGTGTATGTACCCGAGCTACGGGGAGTAATAAAATATTTTCGACGTTATGGACGGCGTATTCGTTCGAAAAGATTCAGGTTAATCATCAATGAAGTTAACATGCACAAATGCGAATTTCATAATTTATGTTGAAAAACTTTTGCATTGATGTGCACTAGCATTATTGTTTGTGTGCCTTAGCGAGTGCCTTCGCATTGAGCGAGTGTGCCTCTCCTCCTCTGCCATTGCATCTCCTTCCGAGTTATTGTCTTGAAATTTTCTTCCGTAGCGCAAAAATTTGCGGTTGACAGAGCGCTTCTCGTTCGTGCCTCAATCCAATGGTCGTCATTTTTGAACCTTCAGGGCTTACAATAGCAGTTGAAATTTCTCTTTACGACTGAACGTGTGCCTTGAACGCTGTGTCTGTATTAGTCGTCTGTATTAGTCGTCGGTATTCGCAACAAACGCTAGCTTCACAAGCGGTGTTTATCCTTCATGAATAGTATTCAACTGAATTTGAATGACCCATATTTAATTCTGAAAGTTTCATTTCGAAATGAACTTTGGAATTGTAAGCCCCAATGTTGTGAGGTGTGACGGAAAACAATTCTGGACAGACAATCGCGAAGTTACGGCGTTTTGTCTTCTTTGAAAAGCACTGCGCAAATATGTCCCTCTCCCTCCTTACCTCTCTCCCTTCCTCCTTCCCTCTCTCCCTTCCTCCTTCCCTCTCTCCCTCCCTCCTTCCAGCTCTCCCTCCCTCCTTCCCGCTCTCCCTCCCTCCTTCCCGCGCTCCCTCCCTCCTTCCCGCGC
>JACJUY010000558.1:0-19062 GCA_014220935.1 Platorchestia sp. MABIK | reverse complement strand
CTCTTCCCTCCTTCCCTCTTCCCTCCTTTCCTCTTCCCTCCTTCCCTCTTCCCTCCTCCTTCCCTCCCTCCGCCCCAGAGCATAAGCCGCCGCTGAACTGTGCCTTTTATGTAATGTAATGTTTGAAGTGTCCGTCGTTGGCACCTCCGAAGAATCTCTTTACGGCGATGGGGAGTGGCAGTTCTTTAGTAATTGTTTAACTATTGCTGCGCCTTCTTCAATTCAAGTTTTTATTTAACTTACTGGAGTCTGACTTCCAAATAATTTGCGTCGTTGTAACGGCACAACTGAAAGCGTGAGTTTTGTTACGTCGACTTTGTTGCGCTAAGTGTTACAAGCGCTGCAACTATTACGACGCGAATTGGTTGAAAGTTCTGCTTCCGTACTACTTTTGTGTTCTTTTTTAGGATCTTTTCCAGATACGCCCTGCCTCTAATGCAACACATAAGTTCACTCACTTGTAACTTTCGGAATAATGCACCTATCGGCTTCAAATTACTCTCAAATGAAAGAGTGTTTTAATTTTTCGTTTGAGAGTTATTTGAAGTCAATAGGTGCATTATTTGGAGAGGTACAAGTAGGTGAACTTATGAGTTGCATTGGTGACGGAGCTTATCTGGAAAAGATCCCTTTTATATTAACGACAAGGAAAGTGTTAGACTCCGTGAGTCAGCGCCAGAAAACGTTCCAATTTATTTTGTCTTCTAAACAGACTTGGCTCGTCTATCTGGCCCGTATATTGTAAAATTTACGAAGGAATTGAATTTTTGACAAATGTACGTATGTGTAATGACTTTTATATTTTTATACCAATAGGATTCAGTTTTATTTTGCGAACGACAATTTCGTTTATGTCTTCATGCGCACTAGTTGTACAATCTGTACATGACACTGTACGTCCTAAATAAATGCTAAAGTTTATTGTTATTTTACTATATTGTATAAAGTTTACGTGGGGGTGATGACAATGTAAGTGGGGGCCATCCCGAGGGCTGGTGATACAAGTGAGCCCTTCAACGCGAGTGGAAGGAAAGAATGCAATGCACATATTTATATATACTGTAAACCAAATATATGAACTGCAGAACAATAGTTCGAACTTTTTTTTCTTGAGTGTGCATGTGTTGCTGAAACCTTTTAATCCTGAACTTTTTGTACCTATTTTCTAAGATTTGAAAATTCGTTCCGCGCACCTGCACTTTTGAGCTTCGCTGAAACGAACTTTACAAACGCCGTCGGGTGTTTTAATGTCGAATATTAGTTCTGTCATTCCGAATAACATGCAATGCTAGGGTCTCTATATCAAGAGTGTCGTAACAGTACGAACTTGTATTTACAATTATCGCTGTGTTAGAAAAAAGTTAGTGAAGATTAGGCTAGAGACTTGACTTTTTTCGATGCCGGTTATTCTGTGACAAAAAGTAACGAATCAAATCTGTTTTCTTTGATTATCTCCGCGAATTTCCTTTGTAATTGAAAGAAATTCCAGCCTTCAAAAAATAATGGAGCCCACAGGACTTGAATGGACCTTTTAAGAGGTAAATTTTGCTTCGAATTCTCCAAAAGAAGTTTCCTCAATGTTGTAACTTTTATTCTTGTTTTCTGCACGTTGTGAAAGCCAAGATCTCTTCAGTGTGAGGCTGAGCTAAAATAGTTTTTGCGCAACATGAAAAAGTTTTAACATTGGTGCCACTCATAAGTTCGTCATTTCTGCTTTTTTTTTTAGATTTCTAGTGTAACCGACGAATCCCATGCACTGCTATGTAAACTTGAGGCGAATGAAAATGTCTTCGTGATTGAATGTGTGGAAGAGCAATATATGCAGTTACCAATTCTTTATTTTGAGCTTTATGGCTGGTTGTTGTATTGGGAGACAGTGTCCCCACATCTGTGTCTCAGAAGAATCTCTGAATTATGACAGTGTTTCTTTCTCCTTGTAATCATGTGACCGTGAAAAATATTACTAAGATGAACATTCAAATTATATCTTATAAAAGGCACATTTCAGAAAGTTCTTCGTGGGTACAAAAGTGAAAGCAAGAGAGGGTGTCATAATGTCATGCTTCACAGAAATCCGCCACCAGCAAGACGCAGGGATAACAAAACGCGAGGGCGAAACAAGACGACCGAGCTCTGTAAATAAAAGAGAATTGCTGGTGCGGATAGCATCATGAATTGTCGAATCACGCTGAGAATAACTTTAAACGGCGTTATACGATTCTCTGAACATTTCTACTCAGAATTCAGGGTTTTTCTGACATTTTTCTTCAACGACATTTGAAAAATTCTGTTAGGGAAAGGCAAGTTGAAATTCTGCTTTTCCATAGGGCATTTCAAGCAGAGAAATCGTTCTTCAATTCTCTATATATTCCTAATGATAAATCAGAGTGTGACATTTTAAGTTTGCGAAATTTTTTGTAAAAAACGTAAACCCTTACGATTTTTTTCGGTGAAATTACGGTGAAATTTTTCGTAAAAAACGTAAGGGTATATATACCCTTACGATATTTTTTCACTTTTTCATTCAAGGTTTCAAAAATCAACGAAACTGGTTGACAACTTCAATACTCGATTGTACATCAGGAAATACTTCTTATTTGACCAGAAATTCTTATAAATATCTCATAAACGTCCTATGAAAATTTCTGTTGGGAAAATGCAAGTTGAATTTTTGGTTTTCCGTTGGGTGAATCAAGCAGAGAATATCGTTTTTCAGTTCTCTAAATACTCCTATTGCGTTCTATTACTCCTATCACATTCACCATGTGTGGAATCCCATTTATTAATTATCTCCATACTGTTCAAATACAACAATGGTAAGAAGCTCTCCCTCAAGCTCATATTTATTCCGCTCCAGAATCCGATGTTCTATTTTTTCATATCCCCTGTCACACTGCATGCACAATCTATTATACCTTTCATTCCACTTCCACGTGTGCCAGTTCACACCTGAAGCCTCACACTTAACTGTAAACAAGAGTTAGTTTCCAAATATTTTATTATATTTGCACCTCTAGGATATTCTTCCCAGCTTACCAAGTTAACATGGATATTTCCTTCATGTTACACTTGCATTTATTCAATTTTTATTCTCAAGTTGATCTTTCAATTCATATTTTCCCCTTCTACAACGATCCTTCTCATCTATTTGAATCCGGTGAACTTTTTTCTGCCAATGCTAGTAGCATATGAAATTTAATTTTTGTGTTATTGTAAAACATTTCATTTTATCCAAGCCAGTTATTTACCTTACTAGTTGTTACGAAACAATGTAAAATTACCTCTAATGTCAACCTCACAGTCTAAGACGAAAAACAATTTGAAATTATACTTTCACATTACATTATACTTTCAACTATAATCCCTCTTCTCACTAGTTCCTATGTTCGTAAGCTCAAATTTCAATGTGGGAGTGCACTTAAAAAACCAACGCACCGAAAGGAAGTGCATTTTAAACGTGCTTTTCTCCCAACCATTTGTTTGTTTAGAAATTAACCGGTATAAGTATTACTGTCCCCATGTGTAGAAATCAAGTCATTGTCTAAATTTCAAGATATTTGAAAGCATTTTTCGCTCATATTAAAACATATGAACGTGAGACGCAATTCATCGGCAATTTTCACTTTCCTACGCCCGTGAGTGCATTTAAGACGAAATCATTTCGGTAGCTAACTTTTCATGTTGCTCCAGGTATGCTGCAAATGTTATGGACTGAAAATCCAATATACGCGCACCCTAACAAGATTGTTTTAAACTATGTGTCGCAGAGATTTTTTTCTTAGTTACTTATATTTATTAGCTTTTTCACAACTAAATTAATTACCGCAAAGAAAAGATGTTAATGTGAGGTTACTTTAGTCTTTTTTCTCTTTTTTCGTTTCATTAAAACATTAAAAAAAAGACCAAGGTTTCAAAGAATGTCATAACTTTAAAGAACATCAATTTTTAATCTTCTTATTCTGGTCTTAAATTGCTCTTCTTACTTTCTTACTCTCGTGAATACATTATGACAACACTATTTTGGCTAGTTAACTTTTTGTACGGCTCCACCAATGTTGAAAATGTCACGGCTGTAGCATTGTACAACAATCCTTTTCATGTCTTTGACTCCGATGAACTCTTTACGCCAGCAATATTAGCGTAAGAAATTTCATAACAATTTTCTGTCTTGTTAGAGTGAATATTATGTTCTTTCCGAAGCTCACCACTTGGCACACTAGAGGATGCGTCCGTGTGAAAAATTGTCTCAAATCCCGACTGTCTACTTCATAGTTCTAGACGCAAAATAAATCAAATCTGCCCATTTTACTTCTAACATCAATCCCTCACACTCGTATCACTAGTTCCTATGTTCTTATGCTCATAATTCAATGCTAGTACGCACTAACGAGAGGGTTTTCAGCAATGCGTCACATGAATTATGCTTTTCTTAGTCACCTGTATTTTGAATGCATTACCAGAATCCGACTACCGCGACAAAGAGGAATCCATTTTTTCGTGCTTTTCTCCGAATCATGTTTTCGACAATTATCATGGGTATTACGATAACCATGTTTGAATAGCAATTAAGGATCTAAATCATTTGTCGCAACACTTAATTAAAATGGGTATTACGATAACCATGTATGAATAGCAATTAAGGGTCTCTGAATTAAGGTATTTAAACTCGATTTTTTCTTATATTTCAATTTAAATCCGCACAAAAGAATACATTTTTCCACTAAACATTCCTAGGATTATGTTCTCTTAGTAACTTATATTCAAATGCACTGTCAAAATCAGATTAGGCAAAGGAAAGGAACTCTTTTTTGATGTGCTTTTCTGTCAATCATTTTTTGATTCAACATTTTACACGGGTATTACGATACCAATGTGTTATTATCAGTTAATGATGTTAATGTTAAGGTGTTTTAAAAACTAATGTATCAACATTTCATGCTATACTTCATTGGAATTAAAATGTTTTTCATTCTTTCTTTCTTTTCTTTCTTCTTGTAATCCCACTGAGGTCCTTCACCTCCAATACACAACAAAAAACAGTCATTCAGAGATCTGCCAATTCTAGCACAAATTCAGTAGCAATAACTTCTATAGGAACCCTACACAAGAAGGTGTTGGCAGTTTAATTCCCAGTAGTGCCGGCCGGTGATTTCTCCCCATTGGGAAAATGGAGAACTCAGCCACAATTCTTCACTCCACCCAGCAGGTGTCGTAAATGGGTACCGGCTTGACCGGGAGTAATCGTCATTGCGTCCTGGTGTTAGTTATAAGGCATTTGAAAAACCCATGTATAAGATGATATGCATCAACCTTAATTGATTGGATTAAAGCAACTTTTGTATTGCAGTAAGTAATCGAAGGCCCCGCATGAATCCGAATACTTCGTTTTAACGGATTGAATCTCGAATCTGAGAGAAACCAGCTGTTACAACTGAGCCGCGTACAGCTGAAAAGAGATAACGACGCTGATATCTCATACTTGAAAAAGGCGTGTCGTGGTTTTCGCACGGAATTTTAAAGTAATTATGAGTTCTTTAGATATTGATTCTTGCTTTGAGTCAGCAGTATGTCTTGCAAAAGAAGCTGGCGCTGTAAGTAGTAGAAAGTAGAAATGATACAATATTTTTTCATTAATTTTAATGCACGGTTAGGCCACCTGATACTTTCCCTTGAGTGCTGCGGCTCAATTTCTAGCATGGAAATAGTGTTCCTGATGTATCTAACATGTAAGGATGTGTAGTTATATCTTGGGGAAAAACAGAGTGTGATGTTACGTTTGGGAATGATCAGTGGGGGTAGAAAATGGGTTTAAAAGTTGGGGTTATAGGCTGTAGTTTAATTAGGTCCATCACAGGGGTTTGTTTTCTCCTTCAAGTTCAATTCAATATTTTTCAATGCATCCTTTTGTTCTGATGGAAGTGTAGTGTTTTATTTCTCATTATTTTTTGCATCAAGTTCTCATAGTAAATGTAAATGAAAGGTGTCATACTTGAATAAATGAATGTTATCTATTTAAGTATGCTATGAGCTTTGTTAATTTATTGAATTTATTCATTCTACCTTTCAAAAAATTTCAATGCTTGCATGTTATAGTTACTCTATATTTTTCATATAACAGGATTTAATTTGCTGTTAGGAATCTCTAAACATCTTTATATTTTCAGTACTTTTACCAACAATTTTGATCCTAGAAACAGAATTGTTAATTGTATATGTAGGAATAAGGCTATAAGTGCTTCAGGGTCAAAGTCTATGCCACCAAAAAAGAGTCACATTATACAAACAAAGATTATATTAGTTCTGCCTATAAGAGGTTGTAATGAACTAATATTCTATTGAAACAGCTTTAGCTTTGTGTTAGTAGATTATATTTGTAATCACAAATGATTTTACTCAGAAATGGAGCAGCACTTCAAAATCTGTTTTTCCAATGAGTTTTGTTAATTATTTAGGTACCACATGAAATATGTAAAAAGAGAGACACTCATAAAAAAAAAATTTTTTATAAAGTTTTTGTGTAAAGTAGGCTATGATAATTATTGTTCTAGATTATTATCACTAGCTATAGCTATTCTTTAGTAAAATGCTAGTTTATCTTGGCAGTAAAATTAACATTTAGAACTTTTTTATAATGTCTAAGATCTTCGAAAACATTAATGGTTTCAAAAAATTGTTTGCCGATATTATGAAGTTAACAAATACTTCTACATATATTTAGTACCATTTAACTAATCATTTGTGTTAATGGTGCCTTTATACAAGTTTCTAAATAAAAATATTCCTTCATTAAATGTATGTTTACACTTTTATAATTACTGCTGTCACTTAGACTGAATTATATGAAATGTGTGAAATACTGAAATGCAAATTTGAAAGATTTGCACTTTTAAATGCTTCTACTGTCTTTACATATCCCATCTTAATTTGTGCAGATCATATTGGCAGCATTTAAGAAAACTAAGAAGATTGAAGAGAAAACTTCTCCAAGAGACTTGGTAACTGAGACAGACAAGTTGGTAGAGGAACAAGTCATACAAAAGTTGAAAAAATTGTACCCAGATCATAGGTAAGTCTATTTTTTTACTTATTTCCGTGAAGCTTGTATATTTTGCTCTATGTAAAATTATTAATTATTTTTGACATAAATTCAAGTAATACATTTAGATCTCTCAGCCTCTGAAATTGTGATGAATATGCTTATAAATTTCTAACTTGTAATGGTTGTGATATTGGCTCCTTGTAGGAAGGCTTTTCTTAATGATACAATTTTAATTTCATTTTTGTAAACTATGGCAATCTGTGGTGCAGCTAATTTAGAAAATTATTGGGTCAAGCTTGAAACTTTTACCATCAGTCTAACTGTCTGCAAGCCATCAGCATCAGTAAGTTTTTATGCTATTCTTATTTTATGCATGGCATGTTATGCAGAGTTTTAGAACCTAAACTTTTAAATTTTTATTTTAATATTGAGTTCAAAATTTGACATTACATGTATGTTAAAATGCCATCTTTATATCAGTGTTTTTTATACTCTACCCTGCAACCAGACACTTTGATCATTAGACTGTATTACTTTTGTTGAATTTGTTTTATTTTTAAAATCCTAGATTCATTGGGGAAGAGTCTACTGCAGCAGGAGCTAAATGTGAGCTGACAGATGCTCCAACTTGGATCATTGACCCAGTAGATGGCACAATGAACTTTGTTCACAGCTTCCCATACACTTGCATCTCCATTGCTCTCTGGTCAGAGAAGAAACCCTGCCTTGGTGTTGTGTTTAACCCAGTGCTTGATCATCTCTACACTGCCAAGCAAGGATCTGGAGCGTTTCTCAATGGCGAGAAATTATCGGTGTCAGGCCAAACTGGTGAGTAAGTTATTTTTATTGAAATACAAAGTATTATGTCTGGTGGTATTCATTCATCAATTTTTTTCTTCATAAAAGTGGTTGCTAATGTATCTTTAGTACATGAATATTTGCAAATTTATTTGCAGCCCTTTTTCAATAGGGTAAATACGAAATAATATAAATATTGATGTTTTCTTACTAATTTCTGAAAGATGAATCAAATCAAGTAAATAATGTTTGATCTGTTATATAGAATTTTAATTTTTTAATAGGTTACTAATAATTTCCTGGACCTCATCTGGTTTAATGTAAAATTGCTGGTAATTTTCTGAGCCATCCTAGTATGATTTATGATTACTTGAACTATGAATTGATCCTTCGAGAAATCTGCTTGTCTTGGCAATTGGCAAATAAATTTCTGTGCAAGTCCTTATTTGGTATACAATTTTCTTATATCACTTATGCCAAACTTATAAAAAAATTGCTGCTACATATAGCATCAGTTTTACCTCTTCATATGCTATGCTTTAAAAATTCCTTCATGTTGCCTTCTTGACCAAGAGAAGCACATCTCATATTAGTTTTGAGGTTTCTTACTACTTCATCAGTTAGTGATTACTTCAGAGTGTTGTGCATGAATTCTTTACAAGACGTGGACAGCATCAGTTCTGTAGAGAATCCATTAATTAGTTAAGCAGTCTCTAACTCTTTAGGGTGTTTTGTGATTGTTTTTATGTATAGCTGCTCATCATGCTACCGAGATGTTAAAGGCTCTCATATTTCTAGAAAGCCTTGCTGTGGGCCATCATTCACTCTTTAAGAAGAAGGTTTGAAGTAAATGTTCTCATACAATTACAGTACTTCCTCGGGATAATTTTACGCAACAGTAATTTTAGGAATTTAATAAAACTCTTCATAACTGAGAATTACTTTTTTTTTTAATCAAATGTCTGCAGTGTCAGACTTTGCCTGAGTTTCATTAATTGTTCCTTATGTTTCATAGATCTGTCTCGTTCTCTGCTGGTGATGGAAATGGGTTTCCGTCCTGACTCCAAAAAGATGGAAGTTGTTTACAGGAATTCAAGAAGGCTCATTGAGAGCTGCCATGGGTGAGTGCCAGGTTACTTTGCTATGACTTGTGATGTTGAATTTATTGAGGGTGATATTTTGACATGTGAATAATTTGCTCTTTACTTTTCATATTATTTATACATTGCCCTTGCTAAATTTTTTGCCTGAAATATTGAGTTGTGTGAAGCATTTTTCAGTACTTATGGTTGGTAATAGAAAAATGATTTGGGATGCTCTTGTAAAATGTTAATTAGAATTTCTATGCCCAATTGGTCAATATCAATTTACTTCTATAACTAAGTACTGGTAAAGTTATGTTATCAGTGTTGTGTTCTGTAGGCTAAATAAAATTAGCCTTTAATTCAAGTCTTCAAAATGTTCTAATTATCTAAGAGATGTAACTTAAACCTCTACCTGAAATTGAAGAATACATCAATGTTGAATTAGAAATCTCTTGATCTATATTGCTAAATTTGAAACACTTAGTCTTTGTGATACACTCAGAAATGGTCCCATTAGCATTCATGAGGCTCTAAAAATTGTTTCTTCAGAGTTGCTAGTTAGATCATTCTGAGTTTGCTCCTTTGGTCCATGAAAGACTTACGTTGTGGATGCTATCATATGTATCTCACCTGCATCTTTGCAGCATTTCCTGCTTTTCTGTGTATTGGTTCATTGTCCTGTTAGTGTTCCTTGCCTTGCCTGTAGCACCAACGTAAATGTTTGCAGAATGATTTCTGTCAGTCAAATTTTACATTGTTTTTCTTTCAGCTTCTTATTTTGTTCTTATTCATCCTGCTTTTCCTTTTTTGTAATGGGTATTTTTTATCCTTAAATCTGATAAAGACAGGAATTATTTGAGTTTTTGGGCTCTATGAAAGTTTATTTTTTACTTTCATTTTGGATGAAATTCATAACATCTATGTTTGGTATGAGTGTTTGGGGAAGATGTATGAATTTTTCTTTCATGCATTTCATTTTTTTATTTCTCTTCACTAACTCTTAATGCATGGAGGAAGGAATGCTTTTCTTACTTTCTCTTGCTCCTGCCTGACCGAAGTTCATTTTACTCTTTTCTATTCTAATATAATAGTGCATGGAATAGCTTTCGACAGGGGCATCTGTATTTTGATAAGATGTGGTATTGTTCCTACTATGTAATGGTACGTTCATTATAAGTGCATTTTGCATGTCGCTGCATGCTCGTCACTTCTATATCTTGCTTACGTGTAATATTGGTAAACAAGTGCTACGTCTTACGGCTGATACCATTTCTATGTCAGAGCACGTTCAAAATCTAGAGGTTGTAATCATTCTTTGTACATTGAAGGTGCACTCGTGGCTTTCATTTGCTTCTATGTTGGTGCAGTCGGATCGTATTATGGTGTATAGCTCGTCATGTTTCACTTCATCCTAGGTTATAAGTTTGGTGAAAAAGTAGTAGTAGAGTGCTAATTTGAAACTAACCCTATCAGCTTTTAATAGCTAAGTTTTCTCTTCATAGAGGAAGTATGTTGTAGAAAAGTCACCTGCATCTTATTTTTTGAACAAGAACTCCTCATTGGGAAACTGGGTATAATTTAACAAAGTTGGCCTTCCTCTTTTCCATAGTCTTCTTTGTGGGAAGTACTCAAGTATGGAGTATATGAGTGTTCCATTAGACTTTTGGTTGTGGTGGACGTGATATATATTTGCTAGTGTGCGTCATTTGCCGGTGTGCGTCATTTGCCGGTGTGCGTCATTTGCCGGTGTGCGTCATTTGCCGGTGTGCGTCATTTGCCGGTGTGCGTCATTTGCCGGTGTGCGTCATTTGCCGGTGTGCGTCATTTGCCGGTGTACATCACTTGTCCGTGTACATCACTTGCCCGTGTACATCATTTGCTGGTGTACGTAGACGAGTAAATGTGGCATGTGCAGCGTACGCTCGATGGGGTCGGCGGCACTACACATGTGCCTCGTGGCCCAAGGTGCTGCTGACGGCGGTCTGAGTCTCGGCCTCTTCGCCTGGGACAAGGCGGCCGGTGTGCTCATCGTGCAGGAGGCCGGGGGTGTGGTCATCGATAATGCCGGTGCGTGAGTGTTGTGGCCACCGGCCGGTACGTGAGTGTTGTGGTCACCGGCCGGTGCGTGAGTGTTGTGGTCACCGGCCGGTGCGTGAGTGTTGTGGTCACCGGCCGGTGCGTGAGTGTTGTGGTCACCGGCCGGTGCGTGAGTGTTGTGGTCACCGGCTGGTGCGTGAGTGTTCTGGCCACCGGCCGGTGCGTGAGTGTTCTGGCCACCGGCCGGTGCGTGAGTGTTGTGGTCACCGGCCGGTGCGTGAGTGTTGTGGTCACCGGCCGATGCGTGAGTGTTGCTGGTGTTTGGGCGTTAAAATGAAAGAATGCATGACGCAGGTGTGGCGCTGCGTCACTGCATAGAGTGGAGGAGAATCAAATGACGGTCTTCATGAATATGTGTGCCTTGTGTCGTTCCTACTTCGTTGGGAGAATATAGTTGTAAGCGGTCATCGCTGTATTGCACACGATAGATGTGGCGTGCAGGGATGTCTAAAAAATAAGCGTTATACTGGTACTTGCTCGCAATTCTTGCACAAAAGTTTGGAGCAACACTATAGTCTATGAAAGAGATTTGTTGTTTGTACTGGGTCGATGTTTTTACTCGTTTTATCGAGTATGTGTGTTTTCTCATACATATTTTGGGTCTTGATTTCTCTGAAGGCCCTCGGATGTGAAGGACAGCACTGAAACCAGCGTTCTGTTTTTGTCTTACGCTTATTCTCCCACTCAGATGCATGGTCGGAAAAAGACACGTGTATTATGTGCTGTAGCATCAGTAGCACGCATAATTTTCCTTTCTAGCTCGCTTGCTACTTTTTCTTATTAAGTTCTGTAGCTTGCATGTTAATTATGAGGTGTGAGATGTGAGAAAAAGGATTCTGGGGCAAAATCTAGAGATTGAGAAGTAAGTGAGAATCAAATGGCGTATTTTGTGTCTTGAGATGAAAAGCAAACTGACCATTGGGAGAGTTGTTCATTCTTTCTGTTGGGTGTGCTACACGGTGGGATTTTTGTTGACATTCTCCTGTCTTGTTGTTTTGTCTTCACTCTTTATTTTTTCATTTTTGTCAGCAATGTATTTTTCATTCTACCTTGATTTTCTTGTGAGGAATAGCCTTAGCGTATTCTCATTTCGTAAGCGTGTTTAGTATGCATGTGCATTGCCAAGCTGCTATCGCAATGCTTGCATCTTATCACACCCACACCTGTTTGCTGCGCCTCATCTCTTTTTCCTCTCTTTAATTCACAATACTTCTTCACTAACTTCGCATGTGTGCGCGCATCAGGGGCTCTATTAACACACTGTTCCAAATCCATATTTTGTAGTTACACCAAAAATTGCTGGAATAGAAATTCATTGTTTTCTGCATGTGCGGGTTATCTTGTGCATGTCACGGATTCCTCCAGATATGGTCAAGGCGAGATCCGTGTTTGTAACGTGTGTGAGATGTTTTATCTTTTGTTCCTTTGCTCTGTTCTTTTGAATGGTGTGCTGCGCTTCTGTAAATCTATTGCTTACGAATCAATGTGTAATCAATCAATGTAATCAATGAGATCGTTAAAAAAGCATCCTTCTTTGTTTGTAAACATCAATTATATTATTTTTAAAATTAAATGTTGGCGGCAATCGTCTATATGAGTGGAGTACTACCCGTACGAGTCACTCTGAACATCCTTGCTTGGCTCATCTTAACAACATACCGTTTTATGGTCATCTGTTGCGTACATTAGGTTGTATGGGGGCTTCGCAAGGTAGAAGAAACAAGCTAGGGTCAAACCAGTCTTTTTTTCATCGACCGTGTGGCAATGCTGACATCATGGCAATGAACCAATAGCAGCGTTCTAATTGCATCTGGAAACATTGCTAGCCCAAAATCTGGCACCACTATTGGTCTAACTATACGTCGCAATGGTGACGTCATAAAGTTTGTCTGAAATCAAGCCGTTCTATTGGCTAGCTGGACAAGAGGAGGTGTATTTTCCCCCAAATAAATGATCCTTCCTTGTTTCCTCTACCGTGGTGCTTTGTAAGGTCATTTCCATGAGGAACCATTCACACTTGGCAATGAGGCAGGGCTTCTTCTCTTTTACTTTCGTCCAGTGTACACCGACTTCGTCACCTCCAGGGGTACTGCTTGAGTATTGCCAGAGCAGCATGTGTCTGGGGATACAAAACCACAACTGCATGCAGCATAGAGACACGAGCTAGAGTGAGGTTTTGCGTCTGGCTGCACCAGACATGGTTTTGCGTCTAGCAGCCCTAGACGGGGTTTTGCGTTTGGCAGCACTGGACACAAGGGTTATGCGTCTGGCCACAGGGGTCATGAGGTTTTACGTCAGGCAACACTAGACACGGGAGTTGCGCGTCTGGCAAAACTGGACATGGGGTTTTACGTCAGGCAGCACCAGACATGAGGTTGTGTGCCTGTCTCTAGAGTGAGGTTTTGCGTCTGGCAGCACGAGGTCTGTGGGCTGCGCTGCGCTGGAGATATGCCTGGTGGCTCAGGGCGCTGCCGACGCCTATTGTGTGAATGGCCTCCACGCCTGGGATATGGCGGCAGCTGCCCTCCTGGTATGGGAGGCGGGGGGAGTCGTGCTCGATATGACGGGTGAGGCGAGGGAGGGTGGGGCTTCTGTTAATATTTTCCCTCGTTGTTTTGTTTGCTTCTCGATACGATTGGTGAGTGTGTGCTGGAACAATAGCTCAGAAATTCAGAACTACTAATGATTGTAATTTCATCTGCAGAAGGACTCTGAGGCACTGAATGTAAAGTTTAAGAGATCCTCAACTTTCATTTGATATGTGTCATGCATAAGATAAGATTTTTTTCGTCTCTGTTATTGTTGGCAAGTCCCAATGATAGCTAGGTACCCCCAGTTGAGCAAGTACCCTGTTATCGATGTACGTACGTTGCATAGGGATTGTGCATAACCTCCTAATCCCAAAGAGTAGAAACACCGTCTTTGATGTGACAGTCCTATAATTTACCACAAATTCATTTTTAGATTTGACTGATGATTTATTATAATATTCAATTTATTGGAATTTATTGTTGTAATATTTATTGGAATTCATTGTAAGATTTGATTATTATATTATTAAAATTTATGATAATCAGCCCGAATAGCTTGAGTGAACTCAGTCTAATTATATGTCTTTGATCTGTAACACACTCGCGAATAAAATTGTTTAACTTCTTGCGACAACTAAATTTTCGCGCTGTGACCCGTGAACTGTTTACGTACTGCCATGTCGGTGGCCGTGCCTGGAGCGTTGAGTGTAGCTATGACTTTGGCAACGTAAGTACAATCATGAAATAAAAAAGTCTCAGAAGATTCAGATTTTCTGTGAACTACAAGAAAATTTGGAGACCATTTCCTAGTAGTGTTGGTAGCGAGGTGGATGGCGTTCCTCACTTTAGTTGTGGTTAGCCGCTCTTTTGAGATCAGTTTTATGCAGGGCTTTGATTTTGTTGATCAGTTGCTTGCCCATTGTTGATGTCATCGAAATCGGTTGAGTGATTGAGGTTGTTTTTTTTTATCGAGATTGCTTGATTTGTTGAGATAAGTGGTTTTACGAAGATGTGTTGTGTAGTTCTTGATTTGAAGAGATAAGGGGTTTTTCAAAGATGTGTTGTTTAGTTTGTTTGTTGAAGTGAAGAGTGTGTCGGAAATTTGACGTAGGTGAGGGTTAGTGGTTCATTAATTATGTACGAGCTCGCACTCGCTGATGGCGTGTTAAGTGCATAGCCTCTCAGTGTATTTAGTTGATCATTCAAGTCTTGTTAATTAGAAATTAAATTTCCTTTTTTCCCTGAAGATTTGGCATCAGATTTTTGTTAAAGATTTGAATTTTTACTTTTCTTTTAAGTTCATTCTGTTTCTGAATGTATCAATAGCATGCTTTTAGTGACCTGTTTATTAAGATATCTGTATATTAGTTTGTTGTATTAATATAGTGTGTTAATGTTAGTTACAGCACGAGAGTGAAAGGTATGACCCACCGAAAAACTTGATGCAATTTAAGAACAGTAACATTCTGAAAGACTTTGAATATTACTCTGAAAGTCCATGGTACGTGTGAATTATTACTTTCGATATAAAAGAATTGAAAGACTGTTTTTACAGGGTACATAATATATTTGTTAAATCTATTTGAAATATGAAAGCTTTGTTACTTTCGATATAAAAGAATTGAAAGGCTGTTTTTGCAGGGTACATAGTATGTTAAATCTATTTGAAATATGAAAGCTTTGAGTCTTCTGCAATGAAATGTAATTCAAATGCATAAAAGTTGCACTTCCTGTGGCACGGGATCTGAATACAAGTCTACGGACTCTGAAACTAAAGTTTCACTTACAAGTTTGTTGTGAATGTTGACAATTTTTGTACGAACTTAGAGAATGAATAACAAAACTAGTTAAGGAGGCTTAAACTATTTTACCCTTGTTTGTGGTAGCTCAACTTAAGATTGTGCTATTCATGCTTTCCAGAGATGCCAATATGCTTTCATATTTAGTGTTTAATTAAATATACTTGTTCCACATGAATTTTCCGATGGTTTCGCAATTGATTTCTTGTGCAGGAGGTCCCCATGACCTGATGAGTCGTCGCGTGCTGTGTGCGGCATCCCAGCAGCTGGCACAGCAGATGGTGGAGCGCCTCGAGGTTTATGAAGAGGACCGGGACTGAAGACAGCATGTCAAGCGGCTTCAAACTTGCCTGCGCAGAGAAATAACAGCTACTGAACTTATCCCTATGCGGAAGTGACATCCTAAAACCTAATGCAACAAACCTGTCTAACTGAGAACCTCTGCTGAAATCACCGCTTGTGTGGCTGCGGTGGTAAAACCAGGAAATCTTATACTATAATAAGAGGGGTGTCTGTCTTTCTGTTTGTATGTCCGAAGCCAGCCTGCAGTGTGTGATGAGCGTATCTGTGATACAAGCTTCATCAACTCCATAACTTCCAGTGCATTAATCAATCAGATTCGAGTAGGAATGAATATCACGTGAATTCTTAAGAAATAGGAGCGTGTGTCATGTGATTTGTCGAACATTATTGTACATTTTTGACGGGCCGTGTGCACTCGGCCTCATCAACTCTCGAGAGATTGAATTTTTTAAATTTCTTAAAGCCTTTCTTTCATTTCGCCATCTTTCTTATTTCAAATAAAGGGGGTGGACTTGTGTAGTGTCGTACTATCGACACAACTTGAGGTATTGTAGCAGAAACTTTAACTTCACTTCAGTTCCCTCAGCCGCAAACTCGGGTGAAGGATAAGTATACGCACAGCAACGCTCCTAATAATCTACTAATTCCATCGGTGAAAGATCTTCCTTATAACTAGTCGTGCCCGGAAGTCAAACAATGACTTTCCGGGGCTCGTTAACTTCGCAAAGGCAAGACACCATAAAGGACTTGCGTCGGTCAGAGTTCCGGCCGTTTATGGCTCTTCCGGCTCCAAGACATGCGAAACCCAAGTGCAACAAAGGCATCCGGCGGCGCCTGCCTTGCAAGGCTCACTGCGAGATATAACAACTTGTAATAAAAATAACTGAAGGCAGCAGCTGGTCGAACACAACTGGTGTTCTTAGTGAGGCTGCCATCTCCTGGTGATATCCATAAGACTCTGTGAGACTGATTTCAAAAATTTTTCCCTAGTGGTACGGCTGGTAAGAAAAGTTCGTCTGTCGCTTTGGCTTCGTTTCGTGTTGTTTGCTTGAGGTAGATATCCTTGACGTCAAAAGTTGATTTTAAAATCCACTTTCATACACAGCTCTAATGTATTTTATTCCTTGTGAAATTTTTCGCCCTAATGCGTTCTTCGAAGTTCATTGTCGAGTGGCAGTCACTTCCTCGTTGTGATGTCGGTGACTACATGATGCCGGTGCCACTTTAATGATGGTGGTTGTGGTAACGGTGATATGAGTACAAAATGTGAACGTTAAAGGGTTAAGTTTGAACTATTCCAAACAAAATTCCAATAAAAAAAATTCATTTTATATAGGCTAAACTTGAGCATTTTTGTAAGAAAAACAACGCGTAGCGAAGCCAAGCAGACGAATGAAAAATCAGTTCACGACCACGTAAACTGATCAAAAATCCGGCCCCAGTCCACCAGCCTGCGAGGTGTTCTCAAAACTGCTGGGATAAGCATTGTTTCTATGGCAGCCTTATTACTTATTGCACATCACAAGGTGACCCCCCTCATACAGGATGGACTTGTCGAAGATGGAACTTGTTCTTTTATTTAGTTTTTAGCCTTGTTGATGGCAGGTTGACTTCAGATTATGCTAATTATGTTTGGCAGGGTTTACTGGATGATAATGTGCTTCTATATTTATTGTCCATTCAAATATGTATGGTCCAATGGGTTGTTTGCTGTTTTTATGATTAATTGCTTTTAATGATGGACGTGGAATTGCCAGCCATGCTATGATTCGCCAGCGTTGGTATCTTGTGTGGGAACACACCTTGTGCTTAGATTCCGAGTTCCATAGAGTCCATACTAAATGGTTTCTTTGTCTCTTTAGAACCCTTTGTTTCGGCTTGGGAGGCTTGAACTAACTTATCTAATCTATCGCTGCCGTTGTATTGCGAATTTTTTTCAAGTTGTGCTTCATTTTTTGTTTTATTGTGCATTTTTTGTTTATTTCCGATTTCATGTACATGTAGGATGTCAGCAAATTGTTTTCAAGGCTCGGATGCGTTTTGATTGCTTGATTCGTTCTTGATTGCTTTTTGTTTCTGTGGGTATTCATATTGTTGCAAAGTTGTTTGAATCATTAACTTTCTACTGTGTAAACTTCAAATTAATTGTTATACGTTATTTAGCGAGATAGTCCTATTATACTTATATATGTTGGGATGTGAGAGTATAACTCTTTTACTAGTTGTTGGCATATTTTGTGTACTCAAATTTTTTACCTTCACTACCGTCAAATTGTTAAACCTTCTCAATAAATTTATGTTAATTAATATCCTTTTTATTCTAATCATTTGGATTGGCATGGGTGGTATTTGCTGGACCTGTCAACTTACACTGGCAAACTTAGATTTTGGAATCCTGTTCATGGGCATTATCTGTCTCCAACCAACCAGTCGGAGAATAATTTTCAAGAGTTTGGTTAGACTATATTTCTCTCTTTCACTTTGAACTTTTTTTTACCTAAGGGCTCGTTAATTCTACAGCATCTCGAACGAGTGTCTTTGACTGCGGCTCTTTTCTTCAGTGTTTCACTTTGCCATTTGTATTCCTTTCAGTTGCCTTTAGATCGCTCCGGGATACGCGAGAACCACACACTTGGAAAGAGGCATGTTAATATTTTTAGCAAACTGAATTGGAATGGTTTTCTATTTATTTCTCTTGGGAGAAACTCTACCCTCATTTTTCTCAAGCGTTTCGAACTCGTTAAAGCACACATTTCCACTTTACGTTAGGGAATCAACGGTAGAAAAGGAAAGTAGTGTAATTGTTCTCAAGTTTACTCTAGCTTACATTGTTTTTAAATAGTTTTTTAATATATAATCAACTCATATAATTTCCAATAACCTTTGTCTTTTTCTCTCATTATCTTTACTCAAATATGCCATTTTGTGCATTATACTCTTTAGGTTTTTTTTCTTGCTAATACTTTATAACATGAAGTACCTAGTTTGAGATCGACATGGGACCAATTCTATTTTTTTTCTATTACTCTAAATCCTAGCTGTTGATAAGAATGACCCTAATTTTCAGCGAGTCATGCTAATTTATCTCCTTCTTTTACCTGAAGGTTGCAAAATTGACAGAAAACATTCATAAACAATCATTTATCACTGTCACTAAATCATCTAAATGTTTCTTACTTCTGTATTTACATGCTCAAAATCAAATTAGCAAGCTGACATAACAACAGTAGTATACTTGAATATTAACTTTCACTTTTCAAATTATTGATTTGTTATGAATTATTTGCAACGTACAGCATGGTAAATTATGGTACAATAATGTTGTTTGAAGTTATTTTTAGGGATTTGAAAAGATAATCTGCAGCACCGGTTTCCGATGCTGCAGACTGTTATCTCAGGTCCGTCTGCCA
>JACJUY010000557.1:195948-207382 GCA_014220935.1 Platorchestia sp. MABIK | reverse complement strand
CGCTAATCCAAGTTCAGACAAAGTATTTGGTAGCTCCTCTCCTATGAATAATTCTCCAGGGAATGACTCATTTGGTATATCTAGTGGAGTCAAGAAAAACCTATTTGGGGGAACATCAGGCGCTACGACGAGTGTCTTCAGTCAGCCAACTTCTACAGGTCCAAGTAATGCCTTTGGCTCTAGTAATTCAGTTTTTGGTGGAGGCAACAGTGCTTTTTCCTCTGTCAACAATTCCTCTACACAAAATCAACCTTCTTTGTTTGGATCTGGAACATCTTCTGGAAACTCTTTGTTTGGCGGTTCAGCTTTTACCTCCGTGACGACTAACAGCACTCAGCCTCAACAGTCTGTTTTTGGTGGTGGTTCTTTGCCATCTTCTGTATTCGGTAGTACAACACCAGTTACCACTACGCAGGCCCCTGTATTTGGTAGCACTGTAACTTCTGCCGGTACGAGCTCAATGTTTGGTGGGGCTAGTAGTAGCGGCGGCAGCTCCAGTTTATTTGCCAGTCAAAGTTCCATGCAATCGGGCTCTACATCTTCTGTGCCCTCTGAGACTCCAACGGTTCGAGCTGCCCCTGCGAGTCCAAATGACGAGCGTTACTCTCAGATGCAACAGTTGCAAGATGCGGACCGCGAGCAATTTCTTTCTGAAAAGTTTACGTATGTGCCGTGCGTACCGCCTCCCAGGGAATTGTGCTGTTAGCCTTTGAAATATCTATTGCTTGGTTCACTGTTCAAGTGAGGGATGTACATTGGAACCCATCTATTTTACTGTGTTCTGCCCTTAATTTCGAGCCTATGATGTTTTCTGTACCAAAATTCACGCATTCGAGAGTCATTTTGTACGAAGCATGTTTCCTTGCGCTTCAGTTTGACCACTAGGCTTAATGTGGGAATTATTCCCTAGTTTTTTGTATTTAGGCACAAGCTATGTAATTTTTGTATGTTGCAGCCTGATGATACTCATCTTAACTCTTTCTTACTTTGCCGGTGTAAACTCGACTTAGAACAGAGTGTGAACCTCAATGTAGTTTAATACAAATAAGTGTACGATGTAACCATTTTCTCTCGCTCGATTATGATTCCTCTTTGAAATTTCTGTGGAAGATGGAAATTACAACTCACGAGAAATAATATGCTTGCCTCATTGTAATATAAAATGTCTTTTATCGAAGGTGCGCTGTCACGAATTATCTGTGATAAAATTAAATGTTAGTTGTAAATCTATGGCTTATTAATTTCCCATGCTTAATTAACTTGTAGAATTCAATTAGGATCACTGTCTCAGAGGTGACGGTTGGTTAATGGAAACTTTCTCATATTCTGGGATAATAAATACTTTAATCCATTTCAGAGCACAAGAATTTCTCTCTGTCTTTCTATCTGAGAGGTTAGCTGGTACAATCGACGTCCTGCGCGAATGTTTTTGTTCTTAATTTTGCATACACATTTCACTTCTTATCTTATAGAGATTCTTACGATTTCTGCGAGCAGAAACTTTTCATGAATCTTGTAAAACCCGAGATATATCTCACAGAAGCAACATCCCTTGAAGGGACCTAATGGAGCAACCCATTGTAATATGTTAAAGTTTTCCAGTCCTAAAGTATTGATAATAGAACTTGAAGAAATGAGCAAGTAATGCAAAACTTTTCTTAGGAAGAAAGAGCTCATATCAAAGCCATTCTGCTCAATCAGCGCAACAAATCCGTGGAGGCGAGAAAAACGTCAAGTCCGATAAAATGAATACTCATGAAGGCTCGCTCATCCAAAAGAAACAGGCATATTTTATGCTACATGAAAGGTTTCAACCCTAAAATTTAAACGGCAATCGCTCAGTAGAATCGAGCAAGCTTGGGTTTACGCTTTAATCTATAACTTTAGACAAAACCCCACAATAGGTTCCCTTAAATGTCAACTTTCAGAGATGAGCTGTAGAGTAATGTCTCATTGAATTTTGGTATTTTAGTATTTTCTTCTTAGTATTTTACTACATCCAAACTCCTGAGGAATGACCCCTGAGTTTCTCCAAGGCAAGACATTTTGCTACGGTTTCTCAAGAACATACGCGGCGTTGTAGGCCAACAAATAAGAAAAGCATCCCATGGAAGATATTTACGCTACAGAAAAACCGAGCATCAAGACTGTTGAACAATTTTTCTCTTACTCTTTGATTTGTCATAAATAGCCTTCAGGCACCCCAAGATTACCTGAACTCAAGGCACCCATTTATATTTGTGTAAAGTTTAGATTTAAGGCACCCCAAGATCACTTGAACTCATGGCAACCGTTTATATTTAAGTTAAGTTTGTATATAAGGGAAGCAAGATTACCTGAAATGAAGGCACCCTAAGATTACCTGAACTCAAGGCACTCTACTCTTGGTCGGGTTGACAAGCAGGCTCGCGCTGTGGAGCAGCTTGACGGAGCAGGAGCAGAGCGTTCTCTGCAGCACGCTGAGCTTCCAAAACGTGACGCCAAATGTCACCGGCACTTGCTGCTGCTGATTCTGCTTCACTCTCTTCAGCATTGTTGCTCTGTGAACCGAGTAACCATCTCATTTGCGTCATTCATTTCGCCAAGTGACCATGTCATTTGCATCATTCATTTCGCCAAGTAACCATGTCATTTGCACCATACATCATTCATTTCGCCATGTAACCATGTCATTTGCATCATACATCATTCATTTCGCCAAGTGACCATGTCATTTGCACCATACATCATTCATTTCGGTCCCTAATATTGCGTGTTCTGACATTCATTTCAGTCCAAAATATTACCTGTTCTGGGATAAAAGCTCATGTCAATAGAAATGAATATGTGAAAACAGATAAGAAAGGACTGCTAGAAGACCTGAGTAGTTCTTGCCAAAAATTCACATAAAAAAAAGGAATGCGTTCTGATGTAATAAATAACAGAAAATGCACATCAGTGGACATGTATTTAGGTGGTAATGGATTGAAATAATCTGCAGAAATAACTGATATATTAAATTTTATAAACTAATAGTGAGTAGAAGATACCAGAACATGTTTCAGTGCGATCAGGTGAAACGACTAAGTTACGACTTTCCCCACAAATAAGTTACGACTTCCCCTATAAATAAGTTACGACGTCCCCCACAAATAAGTTACGACGCCCTCTATAAATAAGTAATCACGGGCACAACAACCAGAGTGAGCGCACCACGCAACACTCGAGCCAGACACTCACTGTAGGGTTTGGAGCTTCAACCTGCAGGGCGCTCTCGTGCCGTTGAAGGGAACTCTCCAGGTCTTCCTCTGTCTCCAAAACATTTTCCTGTAGAGCCTGAAAAATTTGACAATGTAGCGGTTTAACACGTTAACTGCGATAAGTTAAGTTGAATTTTAATAATAATCAATTAAAATTTATAAGTCAATTGTAGGGAGAAATTTTAAAAATAGCAAACTTTAAATGGATCGTGCCTTCATTTAGTTTCCATTAAGTGTTTATAAAAATTTAATTAGTGACTGCGAGTCAGCAGGCACCATTATGATAAATTTCTCCAGTGACTACTGGCGGGTCCTTTTGCTGGAAACAAGTCAAAGTGCATGTTCATGCTCTTTTTTTCATTGGCACGGGGAAGAAAATTAACTCAAAAGTGTAGTGCAGAAGTGAATTAAAACCTTCCCGTAAGTATCATCTCAGACCCACGCTGTAGTAAAAACACAACGAAGTTATGCCTAGTGCATAACAAGTGCAACTTTTATCGTATTAAAGTTACTTTTCTAATCATGAAATTCCCTGTAAAAAGAACCTCAGTTTCTCCGAGTAAAAAATGCAGCTTCTGGCTGAAAAAATGTGTGTAGCACGAGTTTCATTCCGTAATTTTATCTCATAGGCACACTGAATGTGGCCTCGAATCAGTCATCACGATACAAAAGATGACTGATACCCATGGAACATTTACGGGCACAGTCCCGCACGCCGAGGTCCAAAATGCAGGCTCTCAGGTGCTAAATTTTACCTCTTTGCTACCGCAGTGTTTGAATCCTCAGAAACGCCCGACATCAACAGAACTGAACCGAACCAGGTGCCTCGTGGCAGCCATGACAGGATGCACACATAGTAGCAGGCAGCAATAGCCATGCATCACTCACGTTGCAGAGAAGTACTCGTCGGAATAAGCAGCAACGAAGCTTGTGGCAGCAACGAAGCTTGTGTACTCACGGTGCTCATGAGGCTGGTGAGCTTGGCGTTAGCGCGCTGCACAGCGGAGGACAGCTTGGCCAGCACCGTCCTCTGACACGCCAGGGACACCTGCACCTCCGACCTCAGCTGTTGAAGCGCTCTGCTTCTGAACGCCTCGCACGCTCTGCATTATGGAAGTTGTATTGCTCACATGGTGATGAAAGGGAAAAGATTTTTTGGCTAATCTGCAATTAGATTTGCTAGGACAAGGCTATAGGTCGCAGAAAGAAGAAAGAAGCTGGTTCAATACAGGCCAGATCATGCATTTTGTCCTTTTTTACGTTTTCATCCATTAACTTTTTCATTCTAGTATGCTTATCTAATACAAAAGACTGGTGTCAATGAAGCTATTAGTCTATCTCTTGAGAGTGAATTCCTAAGGCAAAGATGGAAGTTATTCACGCAACTAGAAACAGAATATCAGAATGCATCAAAGGAACTGATCTCTCTGCAAATATGGGAGTTATTCAAGTAACTAGAAACAACAAATTGGAATGAAGCAAAAGAACTGATCTCTCTGCAAATATGGGAGTCATTCATGTAACAGAATATCGTAATGTCGCAAAAGAATATCGAGATAGAAATGTTCTGAAACAAAATATCGAAACAGAATATCAGAACTGATCTGTCCAACAAGGAACGGAGGAGCTTGCTTGGAGAGGGAAAGCGTTGTGTCGGTCACGGTATCCAGTGCCTGCAACGCCTGCTGCAGCGCCTCCTGCAGCTGGAGTCTGTGCTGGTCCGCCTCAGCTCGTAAATCAGCGTCAGCCCGTTCCTTGACCTGCAGCTACAGTTGCTCAAAACCAGGGCTTCTGAACTTTTCTACCCTATTAGCTTAATGGTGCATCTTCATGTGCCCCAAGCGTAGTTAAAGGTCTAGGAAACTGTGAAAATACACTTAATGACAAATAATTATATATACCTATACGGTTGTATGTATATGTTGTTAAATATATGTTGTACACTTTAACACATGAAGTATGTTAAATGTACCATTGTGTTGTAATGCAACTCATGTTTCAACTTTTTTTATATAAACCGTTTTTCTTTCTTTCTCTACACATGTTTGTAGGCAAACACCATAACAGGACACTCAACGTTTTTTTGCTCATCTCGATTATATTCTAAAATTTTTTAGGCAAATTTTATTCGCCAACAGCCGAGACGTCATTCGCCTACATGAATGGCAAGTTATAAAGTGGAACTCTGCACTGGACCGCCGGGAATTAAATGAGAGATGCACCACTGAAGAAAATGACTAATGATGCGCTTCCACACTGCTAGCCTCACTGCTTTCACGTCATGTAAGCTTTTGTTGCAGTTCATTAGCATGCAGTGTGACAGCAGCAATGACGCACGCGTCTTCTGCGACTCCTTCCTGGTGAAAATAATTCTGCGATCCCTTCCTGGTGAAAATAATTCTGCGATCCCTTCCTGGTGAAAATAATTCTGCGACCGCTTCCTGGTGAAAATAATTCTGCGACCGCTTCCTGGTGAAAATAATTCTGCGACTCCTTCCTGGTGAAAATAATTCTGCGACCCCGTCCTGGTGAAAATAATTCTGCGACCCCGTCCTGGTGAAAATAATTAGGATCTCACACACCTGGAGACGAACCAGATGTTGCACGAGTGCTTCGATGGATCTCGCGATACACCGGCGCTGCTCCTTTAGTTGACTGCTGTTGCTTATCACCTCGCTTTCCTGGCCGCTGCTTGTCGCCGCCGCGTCCTGTATTGAAAGGATGTTCTGTTCCAGTCAAGCCTGATAAATATCCATGCATCATTGCAAGACTGTCAAAAATCAACAATTTCAAGTATAGAATAAAGAAAATTTCAAGTTTATTTAAAATAACAAATTTCCTTTTTGTTTATTCAGCAATCGAGTGGAACCCTATTTACCTAATCACGATAGTAAGTTTTGTTGATTTGCGTAAAATTATTGAAGTTTGACGACTTAGATACTTAAAAATGCTTCTCCTGAAAAATCACGAAATGTTTTCAATTGCTTTATAGCTAACTCCCGGTCAATCCGGTACCCATTTCCGACTCCTGGTTAGAGGGGGGAATTGTGGCTGAGTTCTCCTTTTTCCAAACGGGGAGAATCACCGGATGGCACTGTCGGGATTCGAACCACCGACCCTTCCCTTGTATGGCGCGCTCTTGACCACTCGACCTCGGTGTCACTAAGCCGTCAACGATATTTGAACGTGAAAGGGGCTGACGGTAGTCCCTGTTACAGCCTACAGCTCTCGCTGATGTGCGCACACGTACACCAGGATCATATTCAAGGCGAAATGTTATTCTGTAATTATTTTTTTTTACAATTCTATCCAAGCACGTTGAAGGTCATGCACGCATCAATTCAAAAGAGTCAAAATGGAACTCAAATCACGCGATTCAGTTCACATTTCCTACAAGTAACAGAATTAATCATTTAAATTCAAATTTTATCACTAGGAGCATGAACTAACAATCTTTATGCCAAGCTAGCCTTTTTCAGGCTAAAATCTTTGAGCTTTGATTTCTTCAAACTATATTTCAGAGTAACCGCTAGTGGAGCTCCTCAGCACAAAGAGCTGAGTGTTCTTAATGAAGGCAGAAGAAAGTGAAAAACAGTTCATTTCCAATAAAGTTGACATATCAATGGATTTCAGCATGGATTTTCAATCATTCTTCACAGAAAGGACCTTAATTGGTACTGATGCTGATAAAACTGAAGTTTAATATTCAACTGAAATTAAAAGTCAATTGTAGTCAGTTATGTTGAAAATAACAATCAATAACTGAATCGTGCCTTTAGTTTTGATTCCGTATTGATGAAAATTGAGATTGTGTCCACTGGTCGGTCAACAGCATTATGGAAATTCCTTCCGTACACCACCGGCGGCTCACGTCGCAGTCAAAGTGTTAAACCATTATAGGCCTTTAGTGTGGCTTCCTTTTAAATGAAAAATTCCAAACTTGAGTTAAAAACACAACCTAGTATCCCTGATCTGATACAGCAGGGCGCTGAGGCGAACATAGGGTAATTTGGCATGATTAATTGATGGCATAGATCTTAAGTCTGCTCCTAATTGTTTTCTAGAACATCCTATTCCCATCTAGCCTATGTAAACTATTTTGTAAAATGAAGCATCGAATCTTGAGAGAACCAATATATTCATCAGTCTAGTGTGCCCCTAGGTTAAGTAAATTAGTTTAAACATAACTGAATACCTTAAAATAGCGTTGGTAGCAGAATGCCTTAGAAGTCGCTGAACTTGTTCGGGCCCACGCGTAGCTATACTCACTTGTGTGCATTGTACTAGACTGAAGAAACCATCTACTGCTGTATCACTTGTGGTGAATAATTTGTTTAAATTGTTTTACACGCTGAATGCGATGGGTTAAACTGAAGTTCAATAATCAACTCTCAAATTTAAAGTCAAAAGCTGCTATAAAATGCATGAATACCAAACATTAACAGGTATGTTAAATACCATTAATTTGAAAAGACCATTGCAAATTTTCAAACAACCCATGAACGGGCCGTTTCGCAGCTGGACAACTTAAGCATGACCCACCGATGTGTCATATCGCAAGCAACGTGTTAACACTTCAAGTGCGGCGGGTTAAGCTGAAGTTCAATATTCCATTCAAGTCAGAGTTGATTTTCGAGATCAATTTTAAAAACAACGAACATTTAATAAATCGCGACTTCATTTAGTTTCCAATACTAACTCAATTTCACTAACTCAATTTCGATAAATTGAGTTAGTGACTGCTGGTCGGTCTGCAGCATTATGAAGATCCCTCCAGTGCACACCTGTGGGTCACGTCGCACTTGAAGTGTTAAAAGAGCATTGCTCACCTTGAGGCAGGGGCGAGGAGGGGCAGGGGTGCGAAGTGCCTGCAGCAGGCGGTGCAGGTCCAGCACCTGCTGCTCCTCACGCCCCACCTGCGCCTGCACGCAGTCAGAAGTGGCGTCAGCACAGTATTTCAATTGAAAAATCATCCATTCATGTCATTTGCCGGTGCTGCTATAGCGCGAGGTCTACTACACTGTAGCGTGAGATCTATCTCTAGCTAGTACAATAGCGTGAGGTTACGTTGAGTTACTAATGGATATAACTTGTTTCCACACAGTTAATTTAGCGATAAACACTTAATTTGTTCATCTCAAGCTGTACCTGGGTAGGCGATATATGGCGGTCGACCTCACGCTATAGTAGCACCCATTTGCTTTCTATTGTATTTTATGCTTCACTTGATTACTCAAGATTGGTTAAATATTTTAACCAATCTTGACGATTTAACCAATCGTCAGCGCGGATTATAAAAAGCTGGGGTCGCCCTAAAAGCCTCTAAGAGAGGAAGGAAGAAGTCACCATTTAGTATTGAGTTAAGGGAACGTAGAATCAATGCACAAAGTGTGTTCCCACATAGGATCCCTCGCGTATTTAGTATGGAGTTAAGCGAATTGGGAATCAATGCACAAAGTGTGATCCAACACAGCGCCCTCTGCGAATAGAAATGCTAGGAAATAAGTTTATGAAATATGAAGAAAGTTAAAGAAAAAGAGGTAAGTGATAGAAAACAAGGGAGCAGCGAACCAAAAAAAAAAAGGTCTGTAACAAAACAAAAATCCTTTTCGATTTTAACAAAAAGGTTACCTAACCTTCAGCTCGGGATCTCACATCATCTCCCAGAGTTGTCAGCGCAGAGGCGAAGAAAAAGTTTTTGATTACTCAAAACTCTTGTTTACTCAAATTCATTCATAATTAATGGAAATTTTTACAGAGCCCTTGCACTTGAAATAATGAAAAAAATTACTTCGTGTAATGCATTTGTGCCATTCTGTTAAATTTCTCAATGATAGGAAAACCTTTACATTTTTAGGCTCATTCAATGTATGCTATCAGACTGGGTTTGTGAAAATAAAATAATGTGTTCTTTTTTAGGGGTTTGTGAAAAGAAAATAAATTGTATTTTTTAGAGAGTAGTGGAATTTGACAGCTTACCTCAACAAATCGTATCCACGATACAGTCCATGGCGAATTGTTCGACGCCATCTTGAGCAAAGTTTAACTTATCCGGAGAAAAATTAGCCTTCGTTCCATATGTTACAATAATGCATTAATGAAGTTATGAACAATTGGGAAAAACTTTAGACAGTTGAGGTTCGTATTAGATGTGTTAAAAGAGAATCTATTGCATTCCAGAAACCGACGCTTCTGCCAACGCCTCTTAAATATAAAATATTTTTTCTGTCCCACCGAAGTGGCAACTTAATGGGTTGCTACGGCGGACACTTGAAAGCAAAATTGTTACCATTTCAGTTTGCTATTCCTCTTGTTTTTTCACGGGGTAAGGGCATTGCGTTCAGGTAAAAGATGGGATGAAGACTTAAATCCGTACTCACTAAATATGTATCTTCAAAGAAAATACATCACAAGACAATATTTACCCGCTGGAGGCGGACTTGCTCCAACGTTGTGGCGACGGCACGAAGAGCGGTGGATTTAGTTGTTGAATCCATTTGGTTTTGATGATACACGACTAAAATTTAAATAAGCGTCTTATGTTGGCCACGTTTTTTTCCATAAAATATGGAGTGACAGTTAACAATGTCACGCTCTGCAGGAAACTGATGAGCTACGGTAAACATTTTTCGGCGAAATTTTCGATTCTTCTTTAATACGCAATAATAAATTATTCCGTGAATCAAATTTACAAGTGCAATGCAAGCTACGATCATGTAATTGTAATGTAATAATAACTTATTAATCACTCTGATAATGAAGAACCAATGCCGATTTTAATTTGTATATATTATTTTGAAATGCTTTACTATTAACAGCATTAGTTACTTGAAGATAATCTTCCACGCCTAATTTTTTTTAAACCTAAGATTATGCTTAATCTACTTGAATCAACATTACGCTTCTATCCACATGAATATTGTTTGCGTGCTTAACAAAGGCATTAATCAAATCATAATAGGCAAGCCCGTCCTCAGACGTTTTGGGCAGCTAATAAACTGAATGAATAATATTCAAGGACATACAGTGAAACTAAACACAAAAAATTCTCTGTGAATTCTATATCTAAGTTCCTTTAGAGTAATCTTAGGAGACTTAATGACTTACGCCGCACTGAAAAGCTAAAGCGTTTATCCGACTCGTAGAAAGCTTTGAAAAATTGTACGCAGTTCAATGAATAGAGCTAAAACGAATACGAATATGCATTATCATTTCTTTCCATATACTTTTGACTCAGCAGTATTAACGTAAAAGTGAATATTGAGGTCATGAAGAATTTTTTCCCTACTTGAGGCAAATCCAGAATAATGGCACTGATGCACGTTATTGACAATAAGTCTTTATTGCTGTGGGAACAATCCTATTTGATATGGTTCTATTCTCCTAATGCTTTGCTCAGTTGAGCAGAGACTAGTAGCAGCAGCTACCCAGGGTGCTAAATGTCTTTTGATAAATGCTTGTCACGCATTAGTCTCGGTCGAAGTAGTTAATGTCGTAAGAGAACCAAACAAATCTTCGTGATTGGGGCGTGTCTAATTTTACCGTCGACTCATTTACAGTATTAACACGAACAATCCTGTAAATATGTAAAAGTGTTTCTCCACGAAATGCGGACTAGTTAGTTCGATTCTGTTAGTTCCGCAGTGGAAGAGCTGCAAAAACCTCTCTCATCGTAAATTTTGCATACTATTACTCAGAGCCACAATATGTTGAAGAATTCCTATATTAATTAGAGCAAATTTTTTCATTCCAGTTTTCTCTGTCTTTAAAAAAATAATGAGAGAAGAATCCATGAAAATAATCCCGTGGAAAGAAATTTCAATGTCATCAATAATGTTTACCAAATTACAGGATTTCATGAAACATTGCATTTGAAAGCTTCTTTCTCAAAATGCTGCACTAGTAAAACTCAATTATAATGGGCATGTTCTGCAATTTCTTCACATTATACGAACTGTTATCGATTAGATTACACTGAACAACAAATTTTTTTTACTGGAGGTGTGTAAAATGATTAAGACTAATTTGGGTACGCTGATTTCAAAAATCATAACCGTTTTGCTGTATCACGTTAGGATTTTCAGTTACAGAAATATTCCCATTGCCTAGAAGTTAGGATTTCAATGAAATTTACAAAAATTCATTTATTCTTTTATTACATCATGAATGCTTCAAAATTATAGAAATTGCAGAGA
>JACJUY010000557.1:164186-191713 GCA_014220935.1 Platorchestia sp. MABIK | reverse complement strand
GGAGTTCTGCCACGATGCAACTTAGGCAGCAATATGTACCTTCCCGATATTCCAGCAGGAAATTTCTTACATGCGATGAGCATCAAACTCGCGAGCATGAACTTGGCATCACCATTGCGATGAGCATCAAACTCACGAGCATGAACTTGGCATCACCATTGCGATGAGCATCAAACTCACGAGCATAAACTTGGCATCACCATTGCGATGAGCATCAAACTCACGAGCATAAACTCCGGCACGGCGTAGCTGGCGATGTTCTCCTTGACGTTCCTCCTGAGCTGCGTCTCGATCTCCTCCTTAGAGCTGGAGGCGCTCTCCTTGAGCACCATGAAGGCGAAGATGGTCTCCCCCTTCACGGGGTGGGGGCAGCCCACCACTGCTGTCTCTGACACCTCAGGATGCTCCGTCTGCAAAAAAAGAAAAACCGTGTGTAGAAAAATAGGTGTTAAGTGAAAATACCGTTAATTGAAAAAAGAAAAAAAAAGTTGATGCATTTTAATACCGCTTATTTCTAAAAAAGTTGATGCGTGAAAATACCGTTTATTTAAAAAAAAGGCGAGACTTAAAAACGCCGTGTATTTTCAAAAAAATGTCGATGCATGAAATGTATGAACACATTGGATTTTAGATATTCCTTATATGAAGGTTCTTAATTGATGAACAAACCATACGAGGCGCACAATAGCCGTGTCAGGGGTCTACGGTGTTGTTGAGAGAAACAAGCGACAAACGCCGCTGCGACGCCAACCGACATCTGACTAGAATGTATATTTTTCGCTTACTGATCAACATAAGAAAAGGCTGATAACGTCACAAATGGATGAGTACTCAACAGGTATCGTAAGGATCACCCACAGAGTGTGCAGGAAACTCAGCATCGCATACAAATGAAGCTGTTTACTACCAAGAGTAGATTATTTTGACACCTTGATTGCGAGAGGTTAAACTGAAGTTCAACATTTAACTCAACTTTAAACTTATAAGTTGTTATGAGTTTTACAAATACCAAACATTAGTTTAAATACCATTAATTTTAAAAGATTTTTAAAACTTTTTCAAACGACCCATTCGTTGGTCGTTTCGCAGCAGGAAGAACTTAAGTTCGATCCATCGATAGGTCGGATCGCAGTCAAGGTGTTAAAAGATCTGCATTCAACATGTAACCGCCTTCCTTTGGCATAACGATTCGCCTAACGTTAGCATCAAACCCAACGAATGCGCGAAACTCAATGTCACTTACAAATGAGGCTGTTCACTTCAAGGAGTAGATTATTTATAGTGTAGATTCAAGGGATAGATTATTTCAAGAAAATTAATGAAACAATGTTCGCAAGTTACAAAACGACAAGCTGCTGACCATAACATCCTCGACCTCGGCGGTGCCCAGTCGGTGGCCTGTCACGTTGATGACGTCGTCCATGCGGCCCGTGATGTGGAAGTAGCCGTGGTCGTCCCTGCCGGCAGGAGGAGGGTGCTTTAGTTTGGGGCATATGAGGTAACTTTCGAGGTCGGCTAAAGTAATTTTAGAAGCGTGGAATGTATTTTTAGAAGCGTGGAATGTATTTTTAGAAGCGTGGAATGTATTTTTAGAAGCGTGGAATGTATTTTTAGAAGCGTGGAATGTATTTTTAGAAGCGTGGAATGTATTTTTAGAAGCGTGGAATGTATTTTCAGAAGCATGGAATGTATTTTTAGAAGCGTGGAATGTATTTTTAGAAGCATGGAATGTATTTTTAGAACCGTGGAATGTATTTTTTGACGCACGTGTGTGCCTCGGGGCGCACGCGTCTACGATAATCAAGTGCTTACAATCAACAAGGAGAGTAACCAAGGTTCCTGCGTGCGCGTGCCATGTTGTCCTCACCGCAGGGCGCCGTCTCCCGAGAAGTAGAGGCCTGAGTAGGGCTGGAAGTAGGTGTCAATGTAGCGCTGGTGGTCCCCGTAGATGGTGCGGGCGATGCCAGGCCACACGCTGCTCAAGCACAGCGCGCCCGGCGCCCCTGCGTCGTACACCGGCGCTCCCTGCTCACAGACGCCTCTTAACTTTCTCAATTCAATACTCGTCTCTCTAATTTAAACAATAAAATTTTTAACGCTGAAATTTTCACGCTAAAAATTTTCAACACTAAACATAAATCTCACTAATTTTTTTAACACTGACTTGTTTTTACGGCACTGAAGATGGATTTTTCATTATCCGAAACGTTTGTTTCTATCTTGATATTCTTAACTACTTTGGTTTTCCTTTTAATTCTAAAAGTCTAAATAATTTGCGGAAGAGCAGGTCAACAATAAATACCAGAGCGTTGTTCTCTTACAGTTCTGCTATGCTGTTCAGTTCTGCTATGCTGTTCAGTTCTGCTATGCTGTTCAGTTCTGCTATGCTGTTCAGTTCTGCTATGCTGTTCAGTTCTGCTATGCTGTTCAGTTCTGCTATGCTGTTCAGTTCTGCTATGCTGTTCCTCTATACACCGTCTTGGAAAAAGAGCTTTTATGCGAAATAAACCCATGAAAAAGCACCAAAGGAGATCCGATCTGCGGGGTGACCGACCTAAGTATACCCGACATGCAGAGTAACCGACTTAAGTCGACCCGACATGCAGGGTAACCGACGTAAGTCGACCCGACATGCAGGGTAACCGACCTAAGTCGACCCGACATGCAGGGTAACCGGCCTAAGTAGACCTGACATGCAGGATAACCGACCTAAGTCGACCCGACAGGAAGGGTAACCGATCTAAGTAGACCTGACATGCAGGGTAACCGACCGAAGTCGACCCGACAGGAAGGATAACCGACCTAAGTAGACCTGACATGCAGGGTAACCGACCTAAGTCGACACGACAGGAAGGGTAACCGACCTAAGTAGACCCGACATGCAGGGTAACCGACCTAAGTATACCCGACATGCAGGGTAACCGACCAAAGTATACCCGACATGCAGGGTAACCGACCAAAGTATACCCGACATGCAGGGTAACCGACCAAAGTAGACCTGACATGCAGGGTTACCGACCTAAGTATACCCGACAGGAAGGGTAACCGACCTAAGTAGACCCGACAGGAAGGGTAACTGACCTAAGTAGACCCGACAGGCAGGGTAACTGACCTAAGTAGACCCGACAGGCAGGGTAACTGACCTAAGTAGACCCGACAAGCAGGGTAACTGACCTAAGTAGACCCGACAGGCAGAGTAACTGACCTAAGTAGACCCGACAGGCAGAGTAACTGACCTAAGTAGACCCGACAGGCAGAGTAACTGACCTAAGTAGACCCGACAGGCAGAGTAACTGACCTTAGTAGACCCGACAGGCAGAGTAACCGACCTAAGTAAACCCGACAGGCAGGGTAACCGACCTAAGTAGACCCGACATGCAGGGTAACCGACCTAAGTCGACCCGACAGGATGGGTAACCGACCTAAGTAAACCTGACATGCAGGGTAACCGACCTAAGTAAACCTGACATGCAGGGTAACCGACCTAAGTATACCCGACATGCAGGGTAACCGACCTAAGTAGACCTGACATGCAGGGTAACCGACCTAAGTAGACCTGACATGCAGGGTAACCGACCTAAGTAGACCTGACATGCAGAGTAACCGACCTAAGTAGACCTGACACGCAGGGTAACTGACCTAAGTAGGCCCGACAGGCAGGGTAACTGACTTAAGTAGGCCCGACAGGCAGGGTAACTGACCTAAGTAGGCCCGACAGGCAGGGTAACCGACCTAAGTAGGCCCGACAGGCAGGGTAACTGACCTAAGTAGGCCCGACAGGCAGGGTAACCGACCTAAGTAGACCCGACAGGCAGGGTAACCGACCTAAGTAGACCCGACAGGCAGGGTAACCGACCTAAGTCGACCCGACATGCAGGGTAACCGACCTAAGTAGACCCGACATGCAGGGTAACCGACCTAAGTAGACCCGATAGCCAAAGCAACTGACCTGAGCATCACAGATCACAGGCTTGATGCCGAGCATGGGGCGCATAGGGTGAGCTTCTTTGATCTCCGCCCCGGGGGCTGATGGTCGGGGGCTGATCATGATGCCGCCCGTTTCTGTGACCAGCAACAGTACACTCACGACATCATCTACAATATTTTTGTGCATAAACGCTTTCCATGCCAGTAACAATGAACCCATGAGAGCAATCATAGCATCTTCTGTGCTTCCATTAGGAGTACCCACGAAAACACTTGCGAACACACACACAACATCCTCGTATTTCAACAGGAACGTTTTCAACACTTGAAAAATATTTGTTCAATGGCAAAAACATTAGGTGGAAGAAATCTACATGGCTGCAGGAAAATTATACTGGCGCTTAAGGTTTAAACTTCTTCGACAGAAGAAAAAAATATAATACATTGTACGGTATATATGTACAATGAACAAAATGCTTTTCCCATGCGTAAGCATTAGGAATGTGGCACTTGTGTTTGTAAGGCTAAATTTCACCATTGATACAATATTCATAAATATCTTTTCAACGTTATTGACACATATTATAGGTCAGTCAGGTGCAAAATAAATTGATCGACATGTTAGCCCAGAAAATCTCTTTTTAAACGTCTCATCTGTGGAACAAATGCACTACAGCAACCGCAGAACAATTTTCCTGATTGTAATCAGAAATGTATCATGATAAGCTTCGTGTCGTCATACCCCCGTAATGTTCAATCTTCTTGTTCAGACACGCGAACAAGTGGTGCCATATGATTTTATCAATTTTAAGCAGAAAAAAAGAGCAGGCGAATCTCGTCCCTGTAGTAAGTCGCAACCGTTAATACTGTATTTCACGTATTCAGAATTATGTTTCCATTTAACGAGTGCACAATATCTGTGTAGTCTCTAATGTTTTTAGTACGTGTGGACGCTCTGCATTCAACCATTGTCATGGTTATTATTTCATGTATAATGGTATGTTGAACAAACAACTAAAAACCTTCATGTCAAGACATTTAAAAAACAATCAGCTAAAATTCATTCCACGCAACAATCTAACTGAAGATTTGCAGTTGGTCTTTGACATTGAAAAATAAACGACCAGTTGAAACTTTTTTCACACATCAAGTTTACCGGAAATACGCACCTTGTCTTTTCGGTCTTTCAACAGGGTTTGTCTACCAACAAAAAGCCCTCATGCGACGACATTTAAAAACAACAATCAGCTGAAAATCATTTCACACATCAACTTTACCGGAAAGACGGAGTTGGTCTCCTCTGTGTGTCAACAGGAGCACTCACCGCTCTGCCACCAGGTGTCCACGACGGTGCAGCGCCCGTCTCCCACCACATCGTGGTACCAGCGCCACGCCTCAGAGTTGATGGGCTCCCCCACGGACCCCAGCACCCGCAGGGACGACCTGTCGTACTTCTTCACAAAGTCGTCCCCGTACCTCAGCAGCAGCCGCACCGCTGTTGGGGCTCCGTAGAACTGCGTGATGCGCAGCCTCTCCACCGTCTCCCAATACCGGCCTGTTGCAGTCACATTTTACCGCTCGTATTGCAAGAAAAAAAAGAAAAAGAAAAAACATTTATTTCCAATAGAGTACAAACATAAACTGTCAATACATTGGTTTTTAAAACACCTTAACCTAAAAGCATCCTTAATTGATAATAACACATTGGTATTGGGATACCCGTGTAAAATGTTGAATCAAAAAATGATGGACAGAAAAGCACATCAAAATGAGTTCCTTAGTTCTGCCTAATCTGATTTTGACAGTGCATTTGAATATAAGTTACTAAGAGAACACAATCCTCGTAACTCTTAGTTGAAAAATGTATTCGTTTGTGCTCATTTAAATTGAAATAAGAGCAAAAGTCGCGTTTAAATACCTTAACATCTGCCTTAACATCTAAATACCTTAACATCTAACAACAACAAAGTTGTTGTTTCACAATGAAGCTTTGAGTTAATGTTAAGAAATGCGATAAATGCATTCCGAAACTGACGACGTCATACCCGCTAAAAATGGAATTTAGATTCCTAAGACCTGAAGAGGTCTGCACGTAATTGAAAGCCGGTTATGAAAAGTGAACGAATTTGAAAATGATCATATTCGTTGCAAAAAGATAAGAACTATTCCTTTTTAACACGAGCACAAAGATTAAAACTACATGAACAAATGAACTCCTGCTCAGAAAATGTAAAGTTTGATGCATTATCCTACTGCATCAAAACAAGGCAAGTTGAAAGCGAAGGAGTCGCTGAATTTTTATTTCGTGTGATGATTTTGTGTTTTTTGGTTATGAAAATTCGGTTGCCGAGGAGCATAAGACGTCCGAGCAGAGCTGTGAGGGCTGACGGTGTGAGCGTGCTTCCTTGCACCCATGACACCAGTTATTCCAATCCGTCCAAGTCACTACGTTAAAACATGACAATGCTGGCATGTTTGTTTGGAATTTATGACGTTGTGACTGACTTCTATTTCGTGTGATGATTTTGTGTTTTTAGGTAAGAAAAATCGGTTAGTGTCCTTTCACGTCATTGTGGCTTAAACAACTTGCTTACTAGAGGAAGAAAAAAGTACTTTCAAATGCAAGCGTTACATTTACATATTATTGGTTTTCTACAGCTGCCTTTCAAACCCTTCACGGAGAGTGCACCAAGCATCATCACAGTCTTCCATCACCCTCGTTTGGTGGCTCATATTTTGTACCACCATCATAGAAAATATCAAGACCTACCTACAATGTGCATTCGTTTTAGCATACAGATTCTTCAGCCAGACTCAGGTCAATGCCTTCATCGTTCACACTCCAATCGAAATCAAATCTCTGAGGCCCAGCTACCACCCACTAGAAGTTTCTGCCTTCACCAAAAGCTCATTCACACCCAGATCTAAAACAAATCTCGGAGCTTCAGCTACCACCCACCAGAAGTCTCTGCCTTCACCAAAACCTCATTTACACCCAGACCTATGCCAAATCTTGAGCTTCAGCTATCACCCACCAGCGTCAGGGTAGACTGGGGTGCTCTCGAAGAGTACGGTGGTGCCCCCGTTGATGAGGGGACCGTACACGACGTAGCTGTGGCCCGTGATCCAGCCCACGTCTGCCACGCAGCCAAACACGTCGCCAGGCATGTAGTCGAACACTAACTGCAACAAAATAGCCCGGCTAGAAATGAAATGGTAAAATCACGATTTTTTTACAAATATACAATAATAATAATAATATTCCGAAGGTGCAACACAGTTGAGTTTCCCTATCAGCTCTCCCACTTGACCCCAGCTGCAAACACTGTCACGAACAGCGCTAGCTACACACATGCTCCAGCATCTTAAATCTCCCCACTTGAATGTTATTTGAGTGAAGATTAGTTTCTTTGATCTTGGGAAAATCAGTTTTTTAGTGAATTCTAAATTCGGCGAAATCTGTTTTTGCGTGAAAATTGTCATAAATTGGACAATCAATTTCCAAATTAGAAGTCGCTTGAAGAAAATCGCAGATGAATGTTCATTTTTTGAAGGATATTAAAGGTCTTCTGTTGCACTGGTGAATTCCAAAATCAATTTCTGTAAGCAGCTCTGACACACATTACACCGTTTTGAGTTTAGGTCCAAATGTTTTTATCGGAGTTCAATGCCGTGTAACAGAACCTCCTTCATTCTGATGTCGGAGAAAGCTTGATGTCAGTGCTGGTCAAATAACGGTAGTTAATTGTAGTAGGAGTATTATGAGCAGAACAGTTAAGACAATGAAGTGATGAGATAGCTACGACGGTTCACCAAAGTGATATCGATGAATGCTTGATGCCAGTGCTAGTCCAAAAACGGTACTTGTAACAACGGTACCAAGAGCAGAACAGTTAAAACAGCGAAGTGATAGTCACGAGAGTTCACCAAAGTTAGCACCCATTTTCGGACAAGTGTTGGGCCAGAGCTCACCCTGTGCGTGAGGGCGGCGTAGAGGAGGTAGCCGGCGGTGGTGTGCACGAGGCCCTTGGGCTTGCCTGTGCTGCCGGAGGTGTAGAGCAGAAATAGCGGGTCCTCAGCTCCCTGCACTGATGGGAGCGAGGGGCTCGACACCCTTGACATCGCCTGGAAAGTAGATTTGCAGTTATGTTTGACTGAATAAAACAGCAAAATCACGAAAAAATGAGTAAACATGCGATAATAACGATATCCGAAAAGGTATAGCATAGGTTCGTTTCCCTAGCTGCTGTTCCAGTCAGATAACCAGTCTTCGCTACTGAGCTTCCGGGCTGTCGTAGCAAGCAAGACTTCCTAATCGGCTCTTTTCTCGTTGAATATCTTTACGTTGGCCTTTTCGACCAACAAAATAATCATGGTTATCACTCTGCAATATGCAACCCTGTAAGGCTGTATGATGAGAGGTATTCGCGGTCAAGTATTATTGGAAAAAAAACAAAATTTTGAGAGAGAAAAAGGCTCATTAGGCAATCCAGACCGCAGGCAGACACAAGCCAGCAGCAGCAATGAAGTGTAACGATCATTGAGTGAAGTGTCATTACCAACTCATGATTTTTTTTAAGTTTGAAATTAAATTATCCTGCATTGAATTACTCGACGTGATTGGTTGCAATAATTGAACAATTTCTTCACCTCATGCAGGTCGTGCTCTTTGCAGGTGACGGTGAGGAAAGTGAACAGTCATTGTGTTTTTTTTAATGTTTGAGATTAAACTATCCTGCACTAAATTGGTAGCAATAATTGAACACTTCCCTCATTTCATGCAAGTCGCGCTCTTTGCCGGTGACGCTGAGGAAAGTGAACAGTCATTCCCAGTTTATGGTAATAGTCACTGCCAGTTTATGGTTCATTTCTAATGCTTGAAATTAAATTTTCCTGCACTAAATTGGTAGCAAAAATTGAATTATTCCCTGACCTGCTGCAGGTCGCACTCTATGCCGGTGACGCTGAGGCTGAGCCCCGAGTGCGGGGCGACGAGCACATGCCGCACTTGGGGACACAGCGCCACCGCAGCCCGCGCCGTCTCCTGCAGGGGGATGACGCGTCCGCCCCTCGTCGACTTGTCCGCCGTCACCAGCACAGACACCCCAGCTGCCGACCATGTTTTAGAAAATTCAGTGGTTGCCCGCGCATTGTAAGTCTTTTTCACTCTTATATGAGGTAAATGGCTCTTTAGAAAGCCATTCCTCAAGATTAGATGTTAGTTTAAGCCTCCCTAGCCGATAAAAAAAAAAGCGTTCCGAATAGAGGAAGAAGGAAAGCACCATTTAGTATGGCGATAAGAGAACGCTGAATCTATCCAGAAGAGGCATAGAAACAGTAAGTTGAGAAAAAAGTTCATGAAACAAGATAAAAGTTGAAGAAAAAAGTAGTAGGTGCTGAAAAACAGAACAGCAGGGAACCGAAAATATGTGGTCCTTAACATAACAAGCAAAAAATTTTAATTTAACAAAAAGAAGGCCAACCTAACTCTCAGCTCGGGCCCTCACACATTTTCCTCCTAGGAGGCTAATTCACATAGATACAATAGTTGTCTCCTTCTGAGTGGAGGTTATTTCTCAATGCTGCATCGAAAAGTAAAGAGGAACCAAATAAGATAAAAATAAATTGCATGGCAAGAAACACCAATCTAGTTATCATGGCTTGTAATACTTTCGAAAGTAGCGCACCAATACAGAGATATGTTTTTATCGAGTATCGAGGCTCAGAATCCGTTCAATTTTGTTTCATTTGCAAATAACTCAATGGTTTAATTTTTGATAAAAGAAGAGTTGGGAATTTGCATTCCGTAAGCACGGGTGCACGGACGAATTCTATTGTAATACGCAAACCTAATGAAAAATTAAGCTCATAACCTTTTTAAACTACTCCTTTAACAATAAAAAACAATTTGAAAAAACAACAACCTTTAAAACAATTTTAATTCTTAAGCAGTTAAACTCACAGTGACTGAGAACTACAGAGCTACTAAAATTGCGCGTCTGGTTCAGGAGTCGGGCCTACAGCGTGTGGTCGCTTTTGCCTCCTCGGTGAGAACGATGGTTCTCGTCATGAAGGATTGCGTGAGAGAAGAAACAGACCTCTACTTCTCTCGACAACTCTTGTGTGCAGCTTCAGCCCGCGTTAGGACACAAGAAAAAGCTACCTATGTGCACAAATCGCGTGTTTATTACGAAAATTTAACAAAAAAACTCCAAACACTGAAGGGTTTGATCCAGGTTGGCTGAGTGGCTTCCTTCAATCTAACACTCTTACGTTAGAACATTTTTCCCATCAGTCTTCATAGTTACATTTCTATTGAGAAACTCAAGCTTGAAAATAACATTTAGAATAAAATTATATTCCCCTGGACTCTCACCGTCCTGGATCCTGGAAGCGAGGGCTTGGGCGGAGAAGCCAGCGAAGACAACAGAGTGCACGGCGCCCAGTCTAGCACAGGCCAACATCGTGGCCACCGCGACCGGCGAGACCGGGAGGTAAATGGCAACGCGGTCCCCTGCTCTCACCCCGCACTCGGTCAAAGCTCCCGCCACTCGCCACACCATCTCCTGCAGCTCTCTGTGTAGTGCGTATGGAAGTTAACTGTTGCTGATCAGTTGAACGATGCTGTGCTGAATTCTCGAGGGAAAACTGGTCATTTTTTGTGGATGTAAAAATATCAACTGTCGCTGATCAGTTGAACGATGCTGTGGTGAATTCTCGAGGGAAAACTGGTCATTTTTTGAGGATGTAAAAATGCTAACTGATACTGATCATTTGAACGATGTCGTAGTGAATACTTGTATGAAAGATTGGTATTTTGCTTGTTGTGTGCAAATAGTTCTGCTCATTATAATGACGCCTTAGTAAATACTTGTGCGAAAACGAATTTTATTGCATAGCTGTACTCGAACGAACGAGCAGAGCATACAATGATTTTCCCATAGCTGAAAAGAACAAACGTTGAATTGCACTGCTTCATCGTTAAAAATGACTGCAGTAATTCGACGAATGATCCAATTAATCTAAAATTCTCTACTTAGAAAAAAAGAAAGCCTAATCAGATGGACCGAAGGTATTGACTCGAGTAACGTTGTGCCGTACTTCTATATCAATACTTGAAACAGGAAAAAATATTGAAAATTGAATTTCAAATCGAGACAGAAAATCACCCACGCGATTACTCTTCCTCCGAGTGCCGCTAGAAGTCAAAGAATTGCTGCAGTATACGAGGCATTAAATGAGACTGGGAACAATAGCGAGCACATTGAAAAAATAGGAAACCTAGGTGGATTGATTACCAATAATTTAATACGGGAATTGTTAACATGACGTTCTCAAAATAGAAGGATCAATTGAAATTCACATGCAGCGTTATCCTAGAGACAGGAAAATTTAACTGAAAAAATTAAAAATGATAAATTGGTAATCAAATGCAGCGCTATCATGGATACCAGAAAATTCAATTTAAAATATTTAAAAAAGAATGATGAATTGGTTACCACATGCAGCGCTACTATTAATGTGGGAAAATTTAACTTGAAATAGTTGAAAAAGAATAATAAATTGGTCATCACACGCAACGTTACGATTTTCTCCCTGTGCTGACACCCGGTGATATCACAGCAGCCAAATCGTACTTCATGCCTCAGCTATGTTGTTGAAATTGCACCTTCCAGTGCCGAAAGTGGAATGCTAATCCAGCAGTTGAAAGCGTAAACTTGAATTGCTTCGTTCTTACCCTCTGCACAAACTGTAGAGTTAGATTTAATTACGTATACAGTTTAAACCACATTCCTGTACCACGAAATACGTACGGTCAACAAAAATAACAATCAACTTTCACGACGTAAATTTGATAGCCTTGGACGAATAAATGGTGAGGGTAACTTAACTCAACGATATTGTACTTCCTTAAGCAAGTCCACACAAACTTTGAGGCTTCAAATCAGTGCTCATCAAGGAACCATCTCAGCACTGCTCATGACCAAATTTACTCGAGGACACATGTATGATCACGCTCATCAGGTATTCGATCCAATGCGTTAAGGTCACCGTGGTGGAGTTGTTAAGAGCGCGCGCAAATCACGGGAAGTGTCGGCCGTTCGAATCCCGGTAGTGCCACCCGGTGACTCTCCCCGTTAAGGGAGAATTCAGCCATAATTCCCCACTCTACTCAGGTGTCGGAAATGAGTGCCGGCTTGACCCAGAGTAAATATCATTACGCCCTCATGTTATGTTTAAACCAGGGGTCGGCAAAGTGGTCGATATCGACCCCTGGGGGTCGAACACAGAACTCAAGAGGTCGATAAATATATGGGGTCCCTTTGAATTATGTCTTAATATATATTTTTACCTATTTGCATGTGTGTGTGTGCATGGAGGGGGTCGATGTAAAAACAAATATCCTATGAAGGGGTCGACGGGCAAAAAAGTTTGCCGACCTAAGGTCTAAACCCTTTGAAAACAAGCGTACAAGATGATGAGTAGCAGGCTTGATTGGAATAAAACCTAATTCCCTCTCTTGACCGGGACAAACATCTTGCCGTAGTAAGTGTGCTTGACCGGGAGTTAATGTCATTACGTCCTCATGTTCGTCCTAAACAAATTGAAAACAAGAGTACAAGAGACGATGTGTGTCGGGCATGATTAGAAAACACATCCTTGCTTTGACCGGGACGCACATCTTTCCGTAGTATGCGTGCTTGGCCGGGAGTAAATATCATTACATCGTCATGTTAGTCCTAAACCTTTGAAAAACCAGTGTATAAGAGGATTTGTGTGGGGCTTGATTAGAATAAAGCATCCTTGAAGGTGCGGACGCACCGGTAAGTGATGCGCTGTTCCTGGCCAGGCTCGTCCCGCTCCCAGATGAGCGCCAGCCTGTCCGGGTGTTCGGCGGCATGACGGTCGACGCAGTTCACTGCAGAACATCGAACTCTAAACACAGGGTGTCCACAAAAATGTATCTACTGACCGACATATTATCATATAACATTCATTCAATAATAATAATTAAATTGTGGAATGCTAATCCAGTAGTGCTAATCCGGGATCATTATCATATAATACCGGAACCATTATACATAAATTATATGGTCCCGGTATCATTAATACATCGGTTATTGGATACATTTTTGTGGACACCCTGTACAGGTACTAATAAATTTCCCAGCTTTGATGTAATGATGAAACTGTAGAACGATAACAACGACAAATATAGGCAGGGTTTTGTCGTTTCAATGAGTTTTCTGTACTGAACCAAATGTTGGCAACGATGGAGGTCAACACACATGGGAATTATGAAAGATTAAGATTATAAGTTAGTTTAAGCCTCCCTAACCGCTACAAAAAAGAGCGTATCGGAGAGAGGAAGGAGGAAGGCACCATTTAGCATGGAGATAAGGGAATGAGGAATCTATGTAGAAGGGGCAGGAAACAGTAAGTTGAGAAAGAAGTTCATGAAATAAGATAAAGGTTGAAGAAGAAAGTCAGAGGTGCTGAAAAACCAGACAGTAGTGAACCGAAAAAAGGTGGTCCTTAACATAACAAAAAAAAACCTTTCATTTCAATAAAAAGAAGGCTTACCTAACTCTCAGCTCGGGCCATCACATTTTCCCCCCTGGGAGCGCAAATTCCCATAGATACAATAGTTGTATCCTTCTGAGGGGAAGATAGAACAAAAGCTCGAAATGAGGTTTCTCAGCTACGCACGGCTTAAAACAAAGTAAAAAGCACACCGAGCAACTCAGATATGTTCGTCGAGCACCGCAGACGGGTGTATGAGGAGAGATGGTGTTGAAGTTCGCTTATCATTAACCACTGGCAAGACGTGCTATAAAGAACACTTATAGGGCATGCGTGCTACATTCTCGAGTCTAGACGAAGTATGTGTAGCAAACATTAACACATCGCGACGCGTAAATTTTTCGTTAAATGTAAAATAATATGTATATTCTAAATGTACTCCGTGTTGGAAACATAAACACAAGTCGGATGATTATCCTTGTATTTTTATCATTTCTGTTATTATTTTCGTAATAATTTACAATGATAATCATTATAAGAGTGGTTATTTCCGATATGAAATTTCTCAACAAACCCAAGAATTAAACAGTGGGATGATCGACGAAACATCGAAATGTATCTACACTGAATTTTGCTCGGCCGCGAGCTCTTCAAAGCCAAAGAAACTCTAGACGAAAGAAACAAAAAAAAAACTCCATTATTTACTCGCAGCGAAGTTCAATTTGAAGCTTTGTCGCACCTGAACACTTTGAAACCTTGTTCAGGAGACAGAAGAAGTATGAGCGACAATAGAGAACTTTGTTATACCCATTCTCAGATCTCTCCCTGTTCGAGTGAAACGTGTGGAATAACAAAACCCGTACAAGCAAGCGCATCTGAGCCAGTTGGTCTGGTGATGGAGAAATATAAGTATGAGTCTTAGTCGACTGCGAGGATCGTTTCCACTAATGCAAACAAAGACGCTAAATATCAAATGTGTCCATTGTACTAGACTTGAGGAACAATGCACTACTGTCTCGCTTGAGGCGAACAAATTGTTTAATAACTGGCCTAAAAGAACTAACATTTGTTTAACTTGACATTCAGGCTGTCAACCTGCCAGCAAGAGCAATAGTAGCACGCATTGGCACAAAACTGTGGGATAGAAGTCGCAATCTCGGTGATTACCAAGGGCGAGTTGACAGGAGCTAGACTGCCATCGCATAAATTGGCGCGCTGTTTCTGGCATCCGCGTGTGTGCGTGATCTTCATGGTACAAGATTGGGGTCAATAATTCTGTAAGAAATTTTCAGCAAGTCGAACGATAAAGAGACGCAACTTTTCGTGTACGTCTGTTATAACAAATAAAAATGTCACCGTAATAATAAAATGGTGCGACAAGAGTGACTCATAGCAGTACTCTTCGTGCAATTCGTTCAAGATTTACACCGGCAGCGTGGTATTCTCAAACCCAAAAACAACGAGTGACTGAATACGGGCGGATCTATAAATAATGCTCACAAAAACAGGTCAAAGCTATATATATATATACGCGGGCAAACTTTCGCTTAGTTTTTCAGATGCTACCGAGTGCTGTATGCAGACCCTGAAATTTACTATTGTATTTAATTGCCTCAAACGAAAATCATTTACGATAACGAAGAATTTGTAAGAATATTCATGAATAAGAGGTTGGGTTGCTCCTTTCCTCGTAGCCTCTTCGTGAGGACAGGTTCTCGTATAAGGCTCGTTAAAGATCGCTTGCTTGCTTAATTGCTTTTCTGTAGCGTGGATACATCAGAGCATCACGTCTCCCACCTGATAATATTCAAATATTAATTATGGGCAGATTAGTGATATAGATGAGGTTCCAGGGATTTATAACATCTATTTTAAATTATATACTCTCTCGAGAAGTTGATCATGTAATACCTGTACACAAATAGCCTAAAAGACTTGAAGGAGAATCTCCTACTGAACAAAAGACAAGCTCTCATCGGATTTGAAAACCTGACTAAGCGGAGACTCTTTTCAGCTAAAATTAAAATGAGATTGGTTTTTGTAAGACAGCCACTAACACGATGATCTAGGTACTCATGGAGCGATTAAGTATTTTGAAGATTTCTTCTCACTCAGCGCCGAGAGTCAGGCGTTGACCAATACCTGCAACGCCGGCCTCGTACTTTTTTTTCTCTTTTCAGGCGAGAGCTTTTTCTGAGACAACTGCCTTACTCTACTCATCTTAAACACGAAATACCTCCTACAGATCTTCGTGTCAGAATTGATCGTTGGCTTTTGTCGAAAGCAAGTTCAGAGTCATATCGCGTCGTGAAACCTGTTCTGGTAAACGAATTCAAATGCAGTGACAACTACGTCTATATAGAAACCTGTTTGAAAGCAATGGCGCATCTCGCAAGTATTCAAATACAGAGTCCGTACGCCAGTTCACCGCACGACAATAGACTCGAAATATTGAGCATCTATTATAATTTAAATCACAAACTACATCCGTGCGATACATGCGCTGTCGACCCTCCAGTATACGTCATTTAATGCGCTCCTCAACTAATTCGGATTAAAATTATTCCTAGTTATTCATAACCAAATGACACGTCGTATTAGTTGAAGAACTAGGGCTGAATCGTTTTCCCTACACGTGAAAATTCCCATAAGACGATGTACAGTCGAGGATTGCTCACACTGTGCGTATCAACTACACATGCACACCGCTGTTGCTTCCGGGCACAGGCTGACTACGTACAGTTGGCACGGTTGCCCAAGTTAGCTTTTCAACGCGGTCAAGTATTTGAACTAAATTATTCCTACCTGTAGCGCAAACAAAGCGAGGAATTCAAGCGATCTTCAAAGTGTTACGTGCAATTTCACCATCGAAGAATGGCGAAAAAAGGACATCGTAATAGACGCTATACAAATTTTAAAGCTATAAATAAGCAAAAAACCAAACATCATGCTAAGTACAGCGAAGGCATTGGAATTTCAGCACAAAGTAATGTCCAACATGTTCACTTGAAGCTTCACTCGGGTCATTCACAAATGCCAAAAATGTCTTGTTTTTATTCAAGCTTCTCTTCGTTTTTCTTGTGTACCCCCAGCGTCGCTGCAACGGAGCGCTCGCAGCAAGCCTGGCAGTTGACCTCTGCTTGCAGGTGCAGCCAAAAAGCAGTTATCTGACCTGGATGTAAGCCTTGATATTTGGCGCCTGAACTTCATCTTTTTGCAGCTTGATCCAGGCGAGCACTTTCATACTACATCGTTCTGAGTGAACCACAAGTGTCCTATCTCTTGCACCAGTCAAAATACAATTTTAGCACTTCATTCAGATGCACCTGCGGTCGATCCTCGAGTCATGCATCATCTTACACGAACCCCCAACTCATTATTTAATAACTAGCATCAAGCATCGCGTAATGCCAGACTGATTTTTATGCGTTAAAAGCTATAGCGCGAATAAATGACTCAAGGATAGGCTGATTCTCGACATTCCACGGACATTGTAGTTCAAGAAAGAAGAAAATTGAAGCCTCTTTTCCGTCGTGCCATACAGCATCAATTAACAACCTCTGAACTTTCGTAAAGTTAGTTCAGTCTTGAATAGCGCATCTATCCCGTAAAAGCGACAGCAGGCATCATTTTCAAAAGAATGCGGCCAATCTTTGCTAGATGAATCAGAAAACCATACTAGTCGAAAATAATACGGAATATTTTTACCATATATTTTACTTGTACGATTGATTTACAGCGACATCGGTTTTTGTGAAAGAAACTCATTTGCGAAGAATAGAAATGATTAGTTGCAGCATGAGGATGCGGGCATTAACTTTCGACACACTACGACTTGGTCTTAATTATCACAGTTCCGATTTTGATGATTCATGGTACGCTCAACTTTCGATTCTTACTACACGGACTTTCTCAAGTGAAATTTTCAGCTTTGCAAAATTCAAGAACTATTCATTAAATAATAATACTTTAAATAGTTGACGTTCATTACGTCAACTCGAGCGAGCGATCGGTCAGTAAATTATGAATTGCAACTCAAGGCTTCATCCCGTTTGTTGGATTTAATTGAAGCATCTAGATCATACTTTTGCAACAACCAATTTTGAACGTGAATTGTGGGAAAAAAGTTTCGGAATGAATGATCATTTCCATTTTTTTCTCCAAAATTATTTCGCAACGACTATGGTACCTGTGTTCCAAGGCTTTGTTCATCAAAAAACATGTTCTTCAATGAAGCCCCCTTGAACTTTAAATGGTCCTAGAAGAGGTTCAGAAGGAAACGTTCATTTGAAACTAGTTTTTCTAATCAACATATGTAGTTTTGTGATTACGAGAGCTTAGACTTCGTAAAATTTAATTTTTGTACTCAATTTTCCGCCTGGCTGTGGTCCCATTTTGAGGGTGGGACCAAATGTAGGTTGGAATTATTTTCGACGGAGTTTCGCATTAGTATATACGTATGATGTAGTGACAGAAGTGCCATGAAAGCGAACGTCGCACGTAAACCTGAATATAATATTTCTGAGGCGCAAATTCGCGACTTGGTTGCATTTATTGGGAGGATCAATACAAAATTCAATGAAGTAAAATTTGCCTAACTCTCTCGAATTCGCCCCATGATGAAACAGAATGAAAAATCATGTCACGAAATAATCACGAGTCTGGATACGAAGCCAAATACATGTTAAGACAAGACTCTCGAAGAATTAATGTTTAATAGATGAAAGAATGAAGCTTATTTCTAGGCGACGACAATATTGGTCAACAATCTATTAGTTGTTTCATCAACTTCGCCAAACGACACAAGGAATTCACTAGATTTTAAAGTTCTTGAATTAAAAAAAAGACAGTGTTTTATCAGGGTCTTAAATTTGCTTTAATTTTAACCGACGACACAGAATGCAAAAAATGTTCAGTTTTAGTGATTACTGGACGTCGTTAAACCATTCAGTCTTTCTCTCTTATGATGAGCAAACTTACGCTAAGTTACAATGGCGCTACGACGTCGCATGTACTCGTGTAGTACGAAAGACCAGTGGCTAGACGGGTCTGAAATCTTTATTAATCGCACTATTCCTCAATTGTGATCTGAAATTGTACAGCGTTTCCAGCTTTTAACCTAAAGGGGAAAAAACGAAAAGCAAGCAAGGTAATTGAGCAGGAGGGTTCCCCCAATACCCTTCGTTTTTTTCTCCGTTTTCTACATCACAAGACGAGCTGTTTACTCCGGCACATGTACAGCGCAGTTGTGGGAAGTCAAACACGGACCTTTTGGTTCAAACTGCAACGCTCAACTCTCGCGTCGCGGAGAAAACTTGACCTCTAAAGGCATTAGAAGTTTTCTTAATGAGAACAGCGTTACGTAAGATCATCAAAGACCCAACTGAATTCAGGTAGATGACACCTCAAGCAGAACAACGTCCCTATTACCTAATATCAGGTACTTCCGTTGCCTATACCACTAGACAAATTCCTTACTCCCGCAAATGTACTGCGCAGTTGTGGAAAATCAAGCCTCGAATCTTCTAGTTCAAGCTGTAACGAAGAAAACTTGACCTTTAATAAAGGCATTAGAAGTTTTCTTAACGAGAACAACGTTACGTATAATTATCAAAGAACCAACTGAATTCTGGTAGGTGACACCTTAAGCCAAACAGCGTTCCTATTATTATTAAGGAATGGTTTTTAGCTGGAAAGGAATAAATAAAGCAAGCACGACAGACAGCCATCAAACACTCAGCTTCCTTGGACACTCACGCCCACACCACCCATTCGACAAATGTAACTGAAGCAGACACCCGCACACAGACCTGCTGCGTTGAGTTTGCCATCAGGGAACCACCTGAAGGAGGAGGACTCGAGGTCGTGGTCTGTGACAGTGGAGAAAGGCTCGTCCCACTGCAGCAGCTCGGCGCCTAGCGTGCCCCAGAACTGGTCCGGCTGAGGGAGATGAGGGTGTGTATCAAGTCTTAGCTGTAGTGAAATCCGGCCGTCGTGAGGGCCATTTAAATTCTCTCTTTCATGTTCAGCCCACCAAATCAACGTCAAGTAACAATTGAGGCACAACTAAGTGTATAGCAATGGCTAGATGTGATAGACTGGTTAGGCTGTTTTCGTATTTTACATCATAAATTGTTTCTTCAAATTTTCTTAATTAATTAAAACTTCAATCAAAACGTTCTCCCTGTATCAAGTGGCAAACGCTCTTTGGTGTGTTCATTCTCACTTACTATTTGCATGCTTAATAAATTAGATGTAGATACCCTTCATGACGAATATGTCCATCAAAGTAATTACGATTTTTAGATAAACAGACCAGTGGGGAAATTGTTGTTTTTATAGATATAGCAGAATCACCAATTTCTCTTCCATGATTTCAATGTAACAGTTCCAAAATATTTCCTAACAAAGGTTTCGGTAACATTGTATCATATATAAATTTTCCCGCTCGAAATGCCTAATTTACACATAGATTGATGGATGCAGTCTCATCTCGAAACTCGGTATAGAAAACACAAACAGTGGAACTTCACGCACTATTAAACTGCAAAAAAAAATTATTTTCAGTGCAGAAACTCTCTTTGCCTTAGAAGAAAGGCTTAAAATTCAAAGTGCGGCGGTATTCGTTATATTTTGAGAAGAACAACAAACCTTGAAGGCATAACCTTCGTTGCAATAAGCTCTGTCATTCATGAAAAATCGAATACGTTTTGCGTTGGCTGCCTCATTTGCTGCGTACCCTGAAAATGAGATCCTCGAGTCATGCCGCACTTGTTAGACCCCTTCCATCTGCTTCTGTTATCAGCTGTCTCGCGCTTGGATAAGAGCAGAGCACGTTTTATTGGGTCACACTTGTCTCAGTGCAAGGTAACATCTGGGGCACGACGTACTCAATGTTCACAGAGGCAACGTGCTACTGACAAACTCGCGCTCTCGTGTCACTATTTACTGCTCTCGCTCTCGATTTTCAAACAATTCAGCAGTGGAATTAGCGCTACTTTTGCTTCGGATTTGGCTAAGTTACGTGGAAGTTTTTAGTTGCCTAAATCCTAAAATAGGGAGTCCTTCATAAAAACGACAAGCGTGACTATTTACTGCACTCGCGCTTGATTTTCAAACAATACTCAGCGTTGGAATTAGCGAAAATTTTGCTTTTGACTCGGACAAGTTGCGCAGTAGTTCTTTCTGGGCCAAATCTTCAAGTGCTGACACTCTCAACTCACAACTCCTAAAACCATCACAGTAGCCGCAAATTTAGCATACATCACCCTGGGTACTTCAGGTAGATCTGCACATAGCCACCTATCATTCCGTCATTAATTTACTGATCCCGGTCGAAGCTTTTCTTTAAGAGAAAAACCAAATCATGCCATGTTTGTTGGTGTTTTTGACTTAGTTAAGTAACCATTTTGAACGCACGAAACTGGTTTCGTGTCTTTGCTGATACGAATTAACTTTTCTTCATTACAAATGACTCATTTCGAATGTCCTCATGTATTCTAGTTCTGATGGTCCACTCTGATACCTGGAGTTCTTTGGCAATAATGATCCGCACCGATAACGTTTTGAATATTCCTGGTAAATTATGGTGTTTTTATGGTTTCAAAGCGTTGAGAAGGCACTTTTTTATTTGCCGCAGAGCAAACATTGCCATCACACTCCTCTAGCTCTAACCGAACCTCATGAACAAAGATCTCGAAACACGCAAAAAAGTTACCTGTTGCTAAATCACCACATTTTACAGTAAAAAAAACTGACTGCATGATTCCCAATTCTTGGGTTATTATATTTTTTTAGATCATTACTAATGGGTTATCTACGATAAATATCTGATATTACAACTGATTAAGTGTGTAATGAACTAAAAAAGATGTGTCCTCATTTCGCCCTCGCATTCTGTAAAACACGCCGTAATGAAAAGCATTGGTTGCGACGCTAAAAGCTGGTTCCAGAATGTGGCTCAGGTCCTAAGAATGTTGTGGATACTTTTGTTGCTTGATTTGATGCGCGATCAGCTATGTAGGACGCGCTTCACGACGCAGACAGAGACGAGACGCGCTTCACGACGCAGACAAAGATGGGACGCGCTTCACGACGCAGACAAAGATGGGACGCGCTTCACGACGCAGACAGAGATGAAACGCGCTTCACGACGCAGACAGAGATGAGATGCGCTTCATGACCCAGACAGAGATGGGACGCGCTTCACGACGCAGACAGAGATGAGACGCGCTTCATGACCCAGACAGAGATGGGACGCGCTTCACGACGCAGACAGAGATGAAACGCGCTTCACGACGCAGACAGAGATGAGACGCGCTTCATGACCCAGACAGAGACGAGACGCGCTTCACAACGCAAACAAAGACGAGACGCGCTTCACGACGCAGACAGAGACGAGACGTCCACGTGCCTCAGATAGCACTTTATCGAGCACAACTTGCAGAATTCCGGCACGTCAACCGATAAGGATATGCTGTTTTTAATCCGGAAAGTACCCAGCTGTTATTTACGAGTGTATGACAGAAAACCTCACACGCAGCTTGTAAACAGGGAAATTTTCCTAATATCAGCAGCCAAGTTTTCGAGGAACCTTCACGAAGTATACTTATAAATGCAAAAAGGGCTAATCTGTTCGAGTGCACTTATAAATCCATAAAGTTCTAAGCTGCTATTTAAACGAATAGGGCAAAACCTCTCGCACGGAAATTCGGGGCTAATCTAAAGTGGAATCTCAACTGATAGGCAATCCCTTTTCTGAGAAAAATTCACGGAGTACAGACAGCACTTAATACGAAAAAAGTCATTAAAGATGAAAAAATTCATCGAGTACGTTCGATGAAGAAAATTATAAGAATGTCCTCCAGCCGCCGGTAACATGAAGCTGTAATTCAGCGGTTCAGAAATCATTCAGTTTGCCGTCGCTGTACAGTTTCGCCTGATGAATAACAAAAGCGCTTTTAAGGAAAACATAGCTGCAAGTACGAATTCTAAAACAAACAGATTATTTTTAGCATAACTTTAACATTTTAACGAATGATGATTTATGGCAGTACTTTATCAGTGAAATTTTAATATTTTTACAGAATATGATTGATGGCAGTCAATGCGAGCACACGAGTGACTCGCTTGTACATTGCTAGATTGTATATAACTGTGCAGTGAATGTTTAATACAATGTATGTTTGTACTGCAAAAAATGCTTGTCCTAGCTGTTCAATGCTTGTACTGCACAAAATGCTTGTCCTGTTCAATGCTTGTCCTAGCTGTTCAATGCTTGTACTGCACAAAATGCTTGTCCTAGCTGTTCAATGCTTGTACTGCACAAAATGCTTGTCCTGTTCAATGTGTAACAGACCTACTATTTTCACTAGCTTAGCTGCATCCTAATCTAGTCAACCAACTGTCGGCACTCAGGGAAATTTACTTGGGAAATATTTAGAACGTGTACCTATATTCCGAAGCAAATTTCAAATTTCGTTGAATTTTTGGATGAAATGATTTCGAGAAAACTGCCTTTACTTTTAAAATGAAGGTAGTACGACATTTGTAAGAAAAATGATCATCAGTTTACTTTCTTAGATTCGAAATCATAACTTTTCAAAAGTTTGTTCCTGCCTTTTCAATTTCCTGTCATACACATTTCATACACAGTTTCCTGTCAAGCGTGAATTATGTGTGTAAAACACACACGATAAATAGTACAACTCCTAACCCTAAAAAAATACACAGCAGCTAGATTGCCCGGCTTTTTGAACATTTTTCCGAGATTACACAGCATTCTAAATCCAATCTCGATACCAGAACAAAAGCTTGCTGCGCGCAACACCTGCTGTTACTCACTCTTCGATAGCGAGGAAATTCATGACTCACTGAATTAACTGTGCAATGTAACTATGCAATGTGTGTCACTGCGCATTGTACGTAACTATGTATACATGTAGATTTTATATAACTGTAAAATCAACGTTACTACAATGTATGTTTGTACTGCACAAAATGCTTGTCCTCTTCAATGCTTGTACTGTTAGAACGAGTGAACTAATTCTTTGATCAGGCTAGTGCGCAACCAGGCTAAGTGAATTAGGTTAAACATAACTGTACTCCTTAGCATAGCTCTGGTGGGAGGATTCCTTAGAAGTCACTGCACTTATTCGGGCCCACAGGCCCACATACTCAAATGTGACCATTGTGGTAGACTCGAGAAACATTCTATTTCTGGATCGCTTGGGGTAAATAAACTGTTTAAAAATTGTTTAAATGTATGTTACTACAATGTAGGTCACGACGCCACCACAACAGCTCTCTGAACACAACTCACCTCCTGCAGCGAGAAGTCATGGAGCTGCTGGTAGGTCTTCAGGTGAGGGAACTTGGACGTGATCTCTGGGAGCGGCGAGCTGATGACATCTTCAGGGGACGTGGACAGGAGGCGTGGGAGGGAGATGCCAAGGGATGAGGGAGTGTGTGGGGACACTAGGGACGATTTGCATGGAATCGTAGACTCGGTTCTCACCAGCGTCCGCACCAAGAGGGTGGGCGCGCTGCGCCAAAAGCCGGACGACATTGGATATGGGAGTTTTTCACGTTTGATGTGTAGTGTTGGTTACTACAATGCGCTTTCATGGAAGTTCGTAGTGGCGAGGATGGCGCAATTTTCTGAATTTGATGTGTGGTGTTGGTTACTAAAAGATGCTTTCATATAAGCCGTAGCGGCGAGGATGGTTGAGATTTTCTGAATATGATGTGTGGTGTAGGTTACTAAAATGCGCGTTAATGCAAGTTCGTAGTGGCTAGGATCGCCCAACGTTTGAAGCAAGACAAATCTCGTTTACGCACAAGCTGAAACTCAAAAATGAACGAGCAATGCTGGAATACAGTCGACCTTATTACGAAAATTAGAAAGCCTTTGCAAAAAAGTTTGTTGTAGATCTGAAACAACGAAGGATAACTTTCATTGTCAACAAGGAAGAGAAACATACACTACATGCAGTCTGCGAATTCAGTTTCAGGAAACTAACACACTAAGAATTGAAACGTCATCTATGGAGCTTTACTGATACTAATGTTTAGTTGAGCATTTCACTCATCAAACACGACTTTGATCAAGGGAGCTCAACGCTACTTACCCAGGAACGCCAACTAACTATCCTAGAATGGGTCACTTGGTCACCATAGTCCATTCCATTCTGTTCCGTTCTATTCATGCTACTGCTTCTGTTCCGTTCTATTCATGCTACTGCTTCTGTTCCGTTCTATTCAAGTACCACTACGGGGTTAATCAGCAACAGCTACTGAGCCAGTCAGCAACAGCTACTGAGCCAGTCAGCAACAGCCACTGAGCCAGTCAGCAACAGCCACTGAGCCAGTCAGCAACAGATGTTGAGCCAGTCAGCAACAGATGTTGAGCCAATCAACAACAGCTACTGAGCCAATCAACAGCAGCTACTGAGCCAATCAACAGCAGCTACTGAGCCAATCAACAGCAGCTACTGAGCCAATCAACAGCAGCTACTGAGCCAATCAACAGCAGCTACTGAGCCAATCAACAGCAGCTACTGAGCCAATCAACAGAAGTTGCACGGCCAATCAACAGCAGCTACTGAGCCAATCAACAGAAGTTGCACGGCCAATCAATAGCCAGCCTACAACAGCTGACATCGCTCAGCTACAGCGCAATACTGGGCCAATCAATAGCTAGGCTTCAAAAATACATTTCGCTTTATTATACGAATGACACTCACAGCAGACGGTGCTACTATAGCGTGAGGTCTGCCGCCATATATCGCCTGCCCAGGTCCAGTTTGAGATGTACGAATGAAGTGTTCATCGCTAAATTAAATTGTGAAAATAAGTACTATCCATTAGTAACCTAACCTCACGCTATAGTACTAGCTAGAGGTAGATTTTATACTATAGTGCGGTAGACCTCACGCTGTAGCAACACCCCTCACGCTATAGTACTAGCTAGAGGTATATATCATGGTATAGTGTGATAGACCTCACGCTATAGCAGCACCCAGCAGACCTTGTTGCAAGACCGCTATTTTCATCCGTTAGCAGCTTGGCATTACTGAGGCACATGTTGTTAATAGCAAACATTTGCATTCTTGTTCTTTGCGTTCTCCCAGACGTTCATCAGCAAGTCACCGCCTTTTTCTTACCAGTATTTATAAGCCTTCTCAACTTACAGCACGCTCAACATAGGAATAAATGTTGGCGTTCTTTCTCTCGCGATTTTTGGTTGAACCATTGATACGGCTCTTCTGATGCTTGTTATCGCATATTAACCCATGTAGTATCTTTCTGTTAAGACAACGTCAAAAAAAATATGTTGTATTAAATTTGAAGTATCAACTTGATTGGGAACCTACTGTTTTATTACTGTTTTTCCTTCTTTCCGAGTTTAGCACCAAAGCTTCCAGGAGTTGTTCTGTTCTTGGGCGAGATATTAAAGTGGGTCTTTGGCACTTGTCTCGTCAACTGCGGTGGGTTAAACTGAAGTTCAACACCCGATTCAAATTAGAGTCCTGCGCAGTATGAGACACCGCCAACATCACATGAACGCGTCTCACGTTTCATTTGAATCTTTCACTTAATCATGGTTGTGACCAAATTCATTTGGCTGTGATTAAGTGCACGCGAAAATTAAAAGTGTAAACTCAAATTAAGGTCAACTTTACTAGGCTACACTGAAAAATCACAAGCGTTAAATGAAACAGGTCTTCTTTTGGTTTTGATTGAAGACACGTAAAAATCAGGTTTGTGAATATTAAATAGAACGTGTGAGCAGTGGATTTTGTTAAGCAAGCTAACGTAAATATCAAGGTTGACGTCAGCTGTAACCCGTAATTTGAAAAAACCCTCAGGGACCACCGGTGGGTCACCATGCAGTTAGCATGTCATCATTCTAATGGCCGTATCATGATCACACTTTACGTCCTCGTACAGTACGGCCAGTAACGTAAGTTCTACGTGGAGTTCCCTACGCTAACGGCTACAGGAAGTTGCGGGGCGAGTTCTACTTAGCAGTAGACTGTTAAATAGACAGTTCAACTTAACTACTACCCTGCACCGGTATGACTACAGCTGTCCAAATTATATCAAAGCCTGACGAACTTCAGTGTAGTTGGTTAACACTTTGACTGCGATGAAAGTCACCGGTGTGCGCGGAGCCAATTTTCACAATGATGCTGACCGACCAGTAGTCACTAACTCAATTTTCATAAATACTTAAAACAAAATGAAGGCCCGATCGAGTTAATGTTTGCCATTTTCAACATTACTTACAACAACTTACTTGAAATTTGAGTTGAATGTTAAACTTCAGTTTTACCTGCCGCAGTTAATCGGTTGTACATCATGACGTGACTGGGGAGAGTCTACGAGAGTAGAAAGGGTATTTAGGCGCTATTGGATTCGTCTGTGTCTGCAGGTAGAACATCGGACTCGTCCGTGTTTTGTGCGAACTTGTGCATAAAAACCATCGTAAATTATTTTTTTATAGGATTTAAGGAGACAAGCGCTCCTCCAGCCCTATGCTTGAGGGATTTTTTTTTCCATCATTGGAGCATACCAACTGAAAGACAGAAGTAAGTTCAGTTAATATGTAGCGTTTGGTAATAATCGAATTTCGAATTTTTGGTGCCGAAACATAGTTAATAAGATCGAAATAAACAAGTTTTTGTCCATGCACTTTCCGGGGCAAATGAGTATTCAACGAGTTATAGCCGTAAATTACTGACCCCAACTCTGGTCTTTGAAGCGGAAAGAAATTCATCGAGAGCGCTGTATGGCAACACTGCAATAGACTCTACCTTTCGACGCGCTCGAATGATCGAGCGCGCTTTTCCCGCGCTTGCAACAATGCAATTGCGACAAGTACCATACCGCTATACCTCGTAAAATAGTCATTTGCAACGGAAAGTGCATAGAAGAAAACGGTCAATATTGATTTTAGGCCTTTCACGGAAATTAATAATTCCGTTCCAAAGAATCACTAAAGGAACACATTTAAAAACGTTTTACACGAATGACATTCTGCTCGCTGATGCGTTATTTTCGAGTTATTCAAC
>JACJUY010000557.1:121165-162180 GCA_014220935.1 Platorchestia sp. MABIK | reverse complement strand
ATTTTACACAAAAGTGAAACCTCATGGCAAAATTTCCCTGTTTTCATGTAGTTTTCGAATTCTTTTCCCTTTTTCCCTTTAGGACCCAAAATTTCCCCATAACAGGGAAATTTCCCTGCACCTGGCAACACTGTGGCAGACTGGCTAGTGGCTGGTTCTGTGTTTACTGTTTACTTGTGGGCTGTGGCGGGCTGCAGAAGCTAACAATTTCCCAAGAGTGTCAATCTGCATTGCGGCTGAATCTGATTTATTGGGAGCAGGACAAGATGTAAAAATCAATCAAAACCCTATATTGCAAATAAGTGTTCCTCGACACTCTCTCTTGCGCAAACGTACGAGATTAGTGCTGCTAATTAAGCATCTGCATTTTTGTGCTCTGTAGCACATGCAAGATTCATTTCTCATCACTTCGTTCACAGCATAACTTCAGGATGATCGTAAAGTTTTCAAATCGTTTTAAGGGATTGAGATATCGGTCTGTTTAGTGCAGTAATAATAGATAGCAGCAGAATTACGTTACATCTTCCTCTAGCTGCACCAACATTGTTGCTCATTTTCATGTGACGAAAATGAAGGACACTTGGAATACAACCAAACTTTTTTACGTTGATTGACTAGCCGGTTGATTGACCGACGTATTACTTTTCCGTACTGCGTGTCTCTCATCTAAAATAAGTTTTGGATTACACTTCACATATATGTGCCCGGACTCTGTTATATAATCAAGCAATAATCGCCAATTGGCTAACACATTTCCATTTGCAAGAGAACAAATCTCAGCTAAATTTGATTTATCAGAGCCATTTCCTGAAAGACGTCTTATAAAATTAATATGACAAAACAAGAAATTTACATGATCAATGATTGTAAGGAACATAAATCTACATTCAATTTTTAATGGAGTTTTCCTAGTCTTCCAAGATAACGCTAACCATGGATAATGTCGACTTTTTTATTGCTAACAACGCAATCGATCGTTTCCTTTCAACTGCGCATTTACTATGAAGATCAATCAACGGAACTCTATGATAAATTTGGAGCACAATGTAAGCTTTAATTTTCTTCAGTTCTTATTAGAAGAAGTAAGGGTCATCTTTCAGCAAACTGTCTCTTATTATCGTTTTGCTCTCACTCTCTCTATTTATCTCTCTCTTGTTTGCGTTGGTATTGTGCTCGTGACGTCATTTTAATATGATCTATAAATGATTTCAATATGATCTGCAAACTTAATTGCAAAATGTTTTGCTATTAAATTTCATTTAGTAAAAACCTTAAAACGAATTATTTAATGATGACATATGCGTAACCAAAACTCGGTGACATTGATTTAAAAGCTTGTGCGCCTTCACGTAGACAGGGTGATGTGAGTGGTGATTTATCTCGCTTTTTATCAACTCAAAAATTGGAAAAACTTCGTAAATTGTTAAAACATTTAAATTAAGGAAACATTGTTAATGTTTATTTATCCAACCCACAATCTCCTCATTATCATTGTACGGACACGACCCAGCGCATGTCTCGGAGATATTTTCAACTCATACATTGGCTTCCTATCAGACTTCTAACTTTATTTCATTGTGCCTGTATCTTGCTGATTCTGATTCCATTCTTTAAGGCTATCCGCTCACAGAAAGAGATCTAAACAGTACGGTGCAAGTAGATATGGTGGATGATATGGGGGATGGGATGGTGGAAGACATGGTGGATGATATGGTGGATGGTATGGTGGAAGACATGGTGGATGGTATGGTGGATGAAATGGGGGATGGTATGGTGGATGATATGGTGGATGGTGTGGTGGATATGGAGGTCCAAACTTTCAAATAACATACGTCGTCGCAGAGGCACAGTTAGCATCGTAAGTCTTTGTGAGTCGACTTGGTTGTGCTTCATGCTAGCCAAGTGTAGCCAAGTCAACTTAGGAGAACTTAAAGCTGTCTTGTTTACAGCTACGACGAGGTAAAATGATCGAAATTTCAGCTTCAGGAAGCTGGCAGCGAGCCAGGAAGCGAGTGCCGACAGCTGGTCTTGTATTGAGGATGCGTTGTGGACCTGTGAACTGGCCAGTCTCTGGCCATAATCTGGCCAGTCTCAGGCCATAACCTGGCCAGTCTCAGATCATAACCTGACTAGTCTCAGATCATAACCTGGCCAGTGTCACGTGATGCTGGTGAACATCTTAAAATTTCTCTCAAGCTCCACGTTCAATAGCCTGTTTCTGGAGACGGCCGATAAACAAAAATTGAGTCCTACTTTTACGAGCGTCGGAGTCGCGATTTTAAACGGCTAAAAGATAAAATACGTGCACGTATAATGATGTGGAATGCGCGAAAGTTAAAATAAACTATGACGAACGCCGAACGTTTTGCTTCTGAGCTCACGTGTAACAGTTCCCTTTTTAAACAAATTATTCGACCTAATGTCAGAAAAATTTTATTCGTTCGTAGAGAGAAGCAGGATTTTTCATCCAGTTAACGTTTAGGTCGAACTGAGAGATGATACTTCCCACTGCATGTGTGTCAGAACTTAAGTTGGTTTATTACTTTTGAATTTGTTTGCAAGGAAACGAACTCACAAAACGTTTTCGAGCATTTTTCACAATTTTTCCTTATTCCATTTTTCTGCAACTGGGACCAATTGACGACTTTCAAACGAGGTTCCTCTCGCTTCACCTGTGTAGGTAGAGGCGTTTTTTTCCCAAAAAGCTTCCCACTTCTGTTAAAAAAAGAGTTCGTCACGCACTGAAAGCTTCTGACACAGTAGGATAACTCAGCATTTATTATTTCTAAAGGAAATGAAGCAATATAAATGCTTGCGATTATGAACTTCTCCACCAGCATTCCATATCTCACATTTTTCCATTTTCATAAATATCTTCGCCTCATTGTGATTTTGAACTTCAGTTAGATAAAAAAATCTCCCGAAGACGTTGGTCTCGAACAGAAAATCCTTGTAATTTTTTTCGGGCTACCAGAGAGGGAAATTATAACGCTCATAAAAGAAACTCGTTCTAAGATATTTCCACGCAATAATTCGTAAAATAGAACAGCTCAGTTTGAACCTCGTGGCTGCCGTCCGTCAAAGCACGTCGTGGTAGATCAATATCTATAATTTTTTTAAGCTTAGGAATGTGCAAGCAATTCGTGCAGCGAGGAGGCCTGATCTTTTGTAGAGCATTTTGTCTGCAGCTCGGACCCATCAATTAGACTTTGTCACTAAATTACATGGCTTTTGTGGCTGAATTACAAGGTTACTGTCACCTAATAACAAGGTTTCAGTCGCCGACCCATATAACCACAGTCAAATATTGCAAAGCTTCAGCTTTTGATTCCAAAGCTTCAGTCTTTGATTATCAGGCTTCAATCTTTGATTACAGAGCTTCAGTCTTTGATTACCAGGCTTAAATCTTTGATTACCAGGCTTCAATCTTTGATTACCAGGCTTCAATCTTTGATCACCCGACTTCAGTCTTTGATTACCAGGCTCAATCTTACATTACAGAGCTTCAGTCTTTGATTATAACGAAACTGATCGGTTGCAAAGTAACTGATTGACGCGATACCTGGCAAGGGCCTCACTGTGAGGATCGCTCTGAAGAGGCCGAATGTGGGCTATCGTTTCCCTGTGTCCAATAACTTTTCAATCAATAACTTTCTATCAACAGCTCATAAATTGATGGTAGTTAGTTAATAACTGATTGTGTTGGCAGAAACATAATAAGTGATCGAAAACTTTTTTAAACATGTTTCTTGTTTTCCACCCAAAGTCTGAATATACGAGAACTTTCTCCAAGTAAACTCCGAAATCTGATCTCGGAAGTCCTGAGATCAGATTTGCAGTTGGCCAGATGGAAGCTTCTTACAATGAATTTCTGTTTAAAATCACGCATTTGAAATCAAGCTAATGTTGCTTTTCTGTCGCTTTGTCTCCCGCACATTGGATGCCAGTCAGAATAAATGACGAAATAGATTTCAGCGACGCATGAAAAGTTATTTTAGGTTCCATTGCAGAGTAAAATCGTTCTCTTCGAGCTGAGCACATAAAGCAAATGATTAAAACATTTCTGAATTGCGTTTCAGTCATTTCGAATTGATTTGCAGGCCTTTGTTCGTTTCTTCTTGAATACGCATGCGTGATATGCCAAACTATAAAACTCACGTAAGCCGAGCATTTATATTCACAAGTGCCTCCACAGGGACTCTTTAGGACATTTTTCCCATCCAGTGATGGTCGATCAGGCGGACACGCAAGAGTCTTAAATGGATGCTTTATTTCAATCAATCAAGCCTGATATACATCGTCTTATGCATTCGTTTTCTAAATGCCCTATAACTAACATCAGGACGCAATGACGGTTACCCCCGGACAAGCCGGTACCCATTTCCAACACCTGGGTAGAGTGGGGAATTTTGGCTGAGTTCTTTCTATTCCCACCGGGGAGAAATCACCGAGCGGCGCTGCCGGGATTCGAACGGCCGACGCTTTTCCGTGAAGGGCGCGTTTTTAAACACTCGGCCACGGTGACCAGAGGCCTATAATGTAACATGACGCAGTGGCCTCAGGTTTATTACCTCTGTCGGTTTTCAAAACAGCACCAATGTATAAAGAATGGACATATTGCTTTTGTAACTCATTAATATGTATAGTAAATATTAACGAGAAGTGGATGCTTTCATTCCCACAAAGATATAAAGCACCAATGCACCCATGTTTCGGTATATAAGATACAGGATAGCTTAGGATTTTATTGTTATCCTTTCATACGTTTTCTGGTGACTCAGCACTTAGTCGTCTAGCAATAACAAGATGCAAATAATTGAAAAATCAGAGCCATTATTCTAGCTCTTTCTTTTTATTTTTACTGTCTTTACCTCTAAAAATGGCAAGCTGCAAGAACTGAAAAAACGAAAAATATGATTCGAGCTCTCTTTTTGACTGTTTTTGTTTACGCTCGCATAAATTTTACGCTTTACTCTGGCGATAGCGATCGCATTCTCTGTTTTCCAGCAATGGGTGCAAAGAGAAATTTCAAGTGACAACTGGGAAAATGGGAGGTAAGGATTGTATTAAAATGATTTGAAGATTATGGAGTACTTGCTTTTATTAAAAAACAAATCAGACAGTCATACGAAAGCAGCACAATAAAAGCTCGATTAACTGATAAACACGTCCCTATCGTCCAATCATGCAGATGCAGTCTTTTTTTGAACTAATGCTACAGTTGCTTCCTTCTCAGCACAAAAATGTTCTGAACTAAATGATTTAAGTTTTGTGAGTTAACTATTTTTCTGCTAAAGTTTACATTATTCTCTTTATTACTATCATTATTATTATTTAGTTAAGAATATCTTACAATGTTGGGTTACGTTGCTTTTGTCGTAACAATTTATTCATTTAACTACATGTTATTCGTTCTAGTTAGCATAACTCCTCTAATTTCTTTAATAGATATAAAATTGAAGATGTGTGCAGTCTAAATGTTGCATTCATAAGGGGAATTGAGCAGTGTAAGTCGCTGTACTTTTCTTTAGATTCGGGAAAAATCTTTCAAAGGAAGAAGCAGACAGTCCTCTCGCTCCGACCCTCTGCACGGCGTGCGTTCCAGCGCAGTTAAAACATGGGGCCTCATTCCCAAACAAAAAGTTTTCTCAACACATTATCTGCAGTGAGTAAACTGAAGTTTAGCATTCAACTGAAATTAAACTCAATTTCAATTTTCAATATTAATATGAAGAAAAGATAAATTGGAACGTGCCTTCATTTTATTTTCCTCAAGTACATGTAATAATTCATTTGTGATTACTGGTGGGTCACCCGCTGCATGGAAATCCCTCACGTACAGATGGTTTTTGGGTCACCTGCATTATAGAAATCCCCTCAGAGATGATTGTTAGGTCACACGCATTATGGAAATATCCTCAGAAATGGTTGTTTCGATACCGGCATTATGGATATAGCCCTCAGAGATGGTTGTTGGGTCACCTGCATTATAGAAATCCCCTCACATATGGTTGTTGGGTCACTTGCATGATGGAGATCCCTTCAGAGATGGTTGTGAGGTTGCCCGCATTATGAAAATCCCTTTAGAGATGGTTGTTGGGTCACACGCATTTTGGAAATCCCTTTAGAGATGGTGTTTGTTCATCCAAATTTTAGAAATCCCGTCAGAGATTGTTGTTTAGTCACCCCCATTTTGGAAATCCCTTTAGTGACCATAGGTAGGTCACAAAGCATTCAACGTGTTCATGGCAGACAAGCAAGAATCACTACTGATGGTAAGTGAGCTGCAAATCGCGCAGCTTCCCTCGGGGAAAAAGATTCAGTGTCGTATGATATGCGGATCCAGCGCGCATTTCATCCCGTTGCTGTACCATAGAAATAGAAAAATACAGTATGAGATCGGTCTCCTTTGCTTCATTTCTTTACTCTTGCTAATGTAAGAATCATAAGGAGTGGAGCAGTAAATATCTTCATTGATAATGTTTTGGGGAGTGTTTTCGAGTTTAACGATATGAGAAATAAATACGGGGACCTTCTACAAACATCACCTCTCCGTAACATTTCAGATTCATGAAAACAGTTTTAGGACCGAGACTTGAAAACCAATTGACTAGAGAACGAAACCGTCGACATCTTACAGCACAATTATTATTAATAAAAGTGTTGTAATAGTAATGAATTAGTTAGTTTGACCTATATTATTCAGCGACTTTGAAATCTATTTATAATAATGGGCTGATATTTCTACCTGTCTTAAAATGATTGTCTTTTTCAATTTCCTTTAACTAAGCGTAAAATAGCGAAAGCCATCCCATGAGAAGCTGCAAGCTATTACGACAAACATGAACATTTATTTGCACTCAGAATTCAAATGAACTATCTGCAATAGCTTTAGTAAAATATCAAAAATTTAAAATTGAATTTAAAACAAATTGACAAAAGAATTCCGCAAAAGAACGTGCATTCGGTAAAATGTCTCTGTGAACATCACAGAAACACAATGTAAAGCTGCGCTAAACAATAAATTCTCTGGAGTCACCACTGAACAAAAACAATTCTGCTACTGTTACGTAAGGTCTTTGCCATCCACAAAAATAAGATCTGTGGCATCATTGCACACAGGCCAGGCCACTTTAAGATTTTTGACGTTAAGACAAATACCTCCGCCTACATATATGTACAGTATATTAATTTTCGATAATACTTTATAATGATTACGAAATCACTGCATATCGGACACCAGGAGGTTCAACTCTTCCTCCAGTCTGCGACGTCTCAACCTCTCAGCATTGTACTTTTCTTTGCATGTGTCCACTTCGGTCTTCAGGAGGTAACTATCCTTTTTGATTGCATTCATTTTACTTTCGTGGTTTTTCGTTCGGCTCTGCAAGAAGTTGATTCTCACTTGTAGGGAATCATTCTCATCATCTGGATCACTTCCCTCATCTTCGGAATCGGACCAGCACGGCTCTTCGAGTTGAGAAAGGTCCTCTAAATCTTCTTCTTCCTCTTCGTCTTCTTCTTCTTCTTCCTCGCCATCTGCATTGAGTCTCTTAACCGTCTTCTTCTTGAGTTTTTTGGGTTTCAGGTTTGGTTTGTCGAACCACCAGCCTGGTTCGTCGTCATGAGGTTCTTCTTCTTCTTCCTCTTCTTCATCTTCTTCTTCTTCCGCCGCCAGCTCTTCCGGGTCTTTGAGCTGCCGAACCAACTCGTCTAGTTCGTTTTTGGACTTGAGGTAATCAACCCTTTCTTGATACATGTCCCGATAGAACTTTTTTATCCGGTCTCTCAAGTTGGTCCTTTCTTTAAGTACGTTAGCTTCTTTGGCCTTCATGTGCTCCAATTTGTTGGCCCAGAATTCTATTTCTCGTTTCATCCTTCTTTCCTCATTTTTAACCTTGCGAGCTTCTCTTTCTTCTTCGGTGAGACCATCGTCTTCTTCAGCAATAGTCTGGTCGTCATCAGCGTCTTCGTCATCCTCGTATTCTTCTGACTCTTCCTCCGACGAAGATGATGTCTCTTCATCACTTACCTCTTGGAAGCTTTCCATTCGGTTGATCTGAGAGGCAAAACTTCTTCTCGAGCCCGATTTTCTCGCAGCGGCACCAAATCCATCCAGGGCATGCACAGGGTGGTGTTGGTCTTTGCCTTCTGGGATCAGAATGTCAACAGGGTCCGTTTGAGTACCAACAATGCCGATATCTGGAAGCTCGATTGCCTGATCTTTCTGTAGAGCCTTGAACTTCTTTTCGAAAAAGATGGCCCTACCTTCCCATTCGTCTGCGGTTGTATTGGCAACTTTCAACTTTTCTTCCAGTTCGAAAGCCTTATTCTCAAAAGCATTAGCTCGCATTTTCTGAGATTCAATTTGACCATTTAGCTCTTTTACTTCCGCTTCTATTGTATCAAGTTCGTCAAAATCTACAGTTTCTTTTTCACTCATTCTAAGTTTACTCATTGATTTGGTTAGTTTGGGCATGATACCTTCTTCTCCATTAACCATAGGCTTATCTTCGATCCCAACTTCCTTAAGCTGGCGTTTTAATTTCCTTATTTCCGCATGTAAAGCTTCAATGTCTATCTTCAGAACCTTCTTTTCTCGTTCAAGTTTTTGGCTCTTCTTAATTTCATCGGCGAGTTGTGTTTTTGTAGCTTCCAAGTCGTCTCTCATGTTGTCTATGTCCTCTTCATCATCAGAGGAAGACGGCAATGTTTCAGGATCCTCTGGTTTGACTTTCTTCTTTTCTTCCACCGTAATTTGACGACGGAACTTTTTGAGACCTGGGGAATAATATTTTTTCATTTAATGAGCAGCTTGGTGACTGTAAATAGTTCAAATTTATCATGAACCATTTTGGGATTTAAGAGTCTTATCTATAAACAAAAGATTACGAAGTCTCTGGGGAAATGCTTGATTTGATATAGAGCTGTTGATCAAAGATGGTGGAGATACGTTAACTAAAATGTACTGTTTATTCATCATGAAATTGTGCTTGTTCTGTCAAATAACCATCAAACGTAGTAAAGGTATCAATATTGTTTCACACACATTCTGGAAGAAGGTGTACTAAACTGGTAAGGGGTTCGGAAGTTGTTTGAGCAAGGAAAAAAGTGAAGGTCTCCTGCAGCAAACATATCGGTTAGCTCAACACATCTGGAAGCATTAGTGCCGCTTGTCTGTTTAATCTATAGTTCATCCAATAATTCTCGTCCAAAACTTATGAAATCCATCTCATTGGAGCGTAAATTGCTGCATTAAGTGGATTTTTTTTCGTTCAGCAGCTCTCATGAAAATCACTATTGTAATGTGCAAAGAATGTCTCTTGCAATTTACGTGACAGAGTAGGTTTCGTGAGAACATTGAGTCCCATGTTCTGTTCAGCTTAGATTTTACATCGAAATTAAGCTTTAAACGCTGAACGCTAAACGCCTTAGTCAGGCTGAATGGTCTAGCTGTGTTCCGAGGTGTGTCGAGATATTAATTTAGTTTAGCGTTCTTTTACTTTAATATTTTTTGTTCTGCTCATGAAAGACATTTTCTAAAACTTGTTTTTAACTTACATTTATCACGACAGAACCCACGTTTGATAAAGTGAATTTTCAAAGCAAATTCCTGGGAATCTCACGAGTAAGACCGCATTTCGATCATTACAAACTTTCGCACTCTGTTGTTACACGTACTGACGACATTACTTGGGTTTGATTAGACCTTCCTATCCCATGAAAAACAGCTATATTTTCTCGCGTATTTTACAGTATTTCATACAATAGTTACGGATGGGAAAGCTTGTGTTGCAACTGAAGCAAGTCAAACTAAAGAGGACTTGAACGTACCAAGTTTGCTGAAGTCTGGCTTGCTTCTGTCGTCAGTACGGACGCGGCGCAGCTTGACGCCTCTCTGGATCTCGTGCAGGAGTTCGTTGACGATTGTCGGTTTCTCGCTCTCGTATACAAACTGTGGGGAACAGGTCAATGATTGTGGGCTTTTCGCTCTTGTACACAAAATGTGGGAACAGCTGGTAATGGATACAAACTACGGGGAACAAGTGGTGATGGACACAAACTGTGGGGAACAGGTGGTGATGGACACAAACTGTGGGGAACAGGTGATGATGGACACAAACTGTGGGGAACAGGTGGTGACGGACACAAACTGTGGGGAACAGGTGGTGATGGACACAAACTGTGGGGAACAGGTGGTGATCGACACAAACTGTGGGGAACAGCTGGTGATGGTTGTGGACAAGTTCTCTGAAAGTACGGACAAAAATATCGACTCAAAATGTAAAAGAACTAATGGGTAGCTTTGTGTTTGCGAGTTGGGCTATCAGAGCTGCTGCTGTTTTTGAGGGTAGAATTCTAATTGAGTAAAAAATGAGAGGGCTATCTTCTATACTTAACTGACAGAGACGAAGGCCTCAGAGTGTAATCAAGATATTCAAACAAATTCGTCTTTAGTTCACGCCGAGTTTGAATGTTCAACTGCTTACTACAATAGTGTGAACCAATTTTATAACGTAATAGATTATTGCGAACTTATTAGCACAATCAATTACTTAACCACCACAAGCAAAAAATACACAACTCTAATTACGAACTTGAAAAACTTTTAACTCTTAAATTTTTGGATAAAAATTATACTAGTGCAACTGTTCTACATAATCTGTATCCACGTGATAAAGGATGTATGTTTCTCATTAACGAGTTGGCAAATATTTAAGGGAAGTTGGAATCGTACACAGCGAGGGTTACATGAATTTGTTTGTTAACAGTACAGAGCTCACAGATACTGGTAGACTTTAGCTGCTGTTATGATGAAGCAAGTTCTTCCCCTTTCATGGACGCGCATTTATTTTTTGTTGGTACAAGTAATATGCACCATTAGAACAGTCAGAAAACAAAACATAAAATCGAAATTGTATTGCTTTTATCAAGTAAAAATTCAGCAGCGAACTATGAACATGGACTGCGAACAAACCTGCTTGAGTTATTGAAGGATATACTAATTTCTGAACCAAATTAGTTGCTTATTTTAGAAAATTACTTTATTTGAAAACATTTGATTAGATGTTCTGCATAAACATGAAATGAATATGCAGACTCAAGTTCGGATGCTGGTCATGATCCGGTTTATAAACTTAAAAAAACACGAACCTTTCCATTTTTGCCCCTTGATCCGGGCAAAATAGGCTGAGACCTGTCGTTAACTTCTTTGACGTGCTTCAGTTTCACACCTTCCTGAAACAGAATTATAAACGCAAATAAATACCGTTTCATTAATTGGCGACTTTCAGACAGATGTGAAAATACGATCCACCAGAGTATGAAAAGAACCTCAAAGAACAATTTGGAGGGGAAAAAGTTTTGAATTGAAAAATATAATTAAATAGTATTCAATCCATGAGCAACGTGGCCAGAAAAGTTAGCTAGGGAATGAGCGAGAACGAAACTGAGGTGCGGTGCAGAAAGAACAATTTGGATGGAGAAAAGTGTTGAATGGAAAAATATTACATAGTATTCAATCCACGAGCAACATGTTCAGAAAAGTTAGTGAGCTATTCAGCAGAGAGAAAACTGAGGTGCGGTGCAGTGAAAGACTTAAAATTTGTGAAGGCGTTCGCGTTGGTGGTGGCATAGCGCGTTACAAAAGAGGCAGTGTAATTGGGCTTTGTGGCTTGCGAGATTATCCTTGATTTGATTTATATTTTCAATTGGTTGGTTCTTAGAGAAACTCGCGCGTAAGATAAAAAGAAATACCAATGCAAAAATGAATACTTTTGGTTTTTATGGTAACCGCTACGGAATGTTATAATCCCATCTTCAGGGCTGAAGCATAAAAACGTAAAACTTAGAAAATACAGAAAAATTCAACAAAATAAGTACACAATATTTATTAAGATTTGATGGAAATAATTATGGCACAGTACCCATTGACCAAAGCAGTACGAGTTCAATAGTTTTTAAGTGCCGTGAATTGAGATGGGATCTGCCATTCATACCCACTTAGTGAAATACACTACGTGACTAGGTATGAAAAAGTAAGTGAGGAAAGGCCAGGAAACATAAGAAGGTATCGTGAGGCACCGAAGTGAGTGTTCAGCAGCTACCATTTATCAAACTTGTGCCACTATTTTCCCATAGAGCGATAACCAGATCCGGCTTGATGAGAGGAGCTCCGAGATAAGATTGTTCTGTTTTAAGCGTTGTTCACAAAGTGGAGATTGCGCCAGCGATGAGCGCACTCGTGATAGACAGCATGTTATGCTTGCTAGAAAAGACACTATATCGAGACATATACATACGTACGTATGAATCCTTCAATTTCGCATCAACTTCAATCATACCCTATTATTAGCAAATGTATACGTACACGCATACATGCGTATACGCGTGCAAATGTGTACGCATGCACATGCAAGTAATAGAGAATAGTTAAAGTTGAAACGCAATTGAAATGTCAACGTAACTCAATTTCTTCTAAATTTGCCCAATTTCGCAATGTGTTCGGCGTCTTGGTCAAAACACTGAAATGAAAAATAACTAGCAGAATGTGAGTTAGCATTTTTGTCTCTACTAATTATTAATGTCTGAACGGATATATATATATATATACCTACGAAAAATTGTCTGGCGGTGCAAACACAACTAAAAAATGTACACGTGCTCGTACATGCTAATTTACTAAATTCCAATTGAATATTTTCTTAAATAATTGAGCATTTTCGTACACAAACGAGTAAGCAATAAAACCTGGAGTTTCAGCTCTGTAAGGTACATACAAACGAATGAAACAAAATGAAGTAGAACCGAGCAAAATTTCATAAAATAGTACCGAGCAAAATTTTTTTAAATAGAATCGAGCCAAATTTTATAAATAGAATCTTGCATAATTTTATTAAATAGAACCGAGCAAAACTTTATAAATAGTACCGAACAAAATTTCAAAAATAGAACCTAGCATAATTTTATTAAATAGAACCGAGCAAAATTTTATAAAATAGAACCGAGCCAAATTTTATAAATAGAACATAGCATAATTTTATTAGATAGAACCGAGCAAAACTTTTTAAATAGTACAGAGCAAAATTTTACAAAAACTGCCGAGCAAAATTTTATGAAACAGAACCGAGCAAAATTTTATAAAATAGAACGGAGCAAAATTTTATAAAATAGAAGCGAGTAAAATTTTGACGGACCTCGAGGTTTTTCATGAGAGCATGCCAGTCGGGGCGCGTGGTGCGGACGGCCTTCTTGATGGTGTCGATGTGGCCCTTCCTGATCTTGGGCAACGCGGCGCCGGGGTCGACTTTAGACCCGAACGGTTTCGGGGGCGGCGGGGGCACGCTGCCGGGTGGCGGGGGTGGCGCTTGGGGCACGCTCCCGTCTGACTGTTGGGGAGTACGAGTCGAAGTCATGTCCCGTCTGACTGTTGTCAAATAGAAGCCAGAATGATATCCTATCTAACTGTTTGGGAATACAAGTCAAAATGATACTCCATGTAATCATTTGGAAATATGTATAAGCCTATGTTTCATCAGCCTACGTGGTAGATGATCACAGTGCTTACAACTATAATTTGGTGTTACTCTAGCCTTGAAAGTTGACATTTAAGCAAACAATGATGAGAGCAATGATGAAGGCTGAGAAAATAAACTAGGCACAGTTATATACACAATCACAAAACAAAGATCTTCCCATATTTGGCAACAGTAGTAGAGTTTAGCCGAAATCAAAAGTTAGCAATGAGGTACTAAAAGCAAAATGTATGAGCACAAAAAAACTCTTAATTAAGTCAAATGCAAACACATACTAAAATCAATTTGTTATAATTTGCGAGTTTTCAAAGCGAACATTATCAAAAATAAAGAAGCGGCAATCGAGAATTTTTTTAACGAGAAATTCTTCTATTAGACGTCACCAAATCGCTTGTGTCACAAAAGAATATCGTACTCTCCCCATTAACAACCGACCTCTCTCTATTGACAACCAAACTCTCTCCATGAACAATCCCACTCTCCCCGTTAACAACCCTACTCTCCCCATTGATATCGCACTCTCCCCGTTAACAATCGTACTCTCCGTTAACAATCGCAATCGTACAGCACTGAAATATGTACTTTTTGTCTACGTTCATCCCCAATCCCACACGGCCGCTGCCATGGTAACACGTTTCTGAAAGCCTCTCCGTTCAACAAAACTCGCGACTTCAAATCCCTTCAGTATCCTATTCATAATATTGGGATCCTCGGAACATTTGTTCTATTTTTGGGGTTGGACAGCATCATCCGAGCAGCAGAGCATGCCTGTGAGCTACACCAATGTATACCTCGTATCCCTCGGTATCGCTGCCACTGTTGTCCCACCACGGCTCCCCAACCTTAGGTCGCCGATGGAAGCAGTTAGACGCGCAGAAGCAGAGGCAACGAACAGGAGAGAAGTTAAGCCAGTTTATCCTACAGAAAGCACTACAAAAACAGACAAGTTGAGCGACTTCCACGTACGTTAAGCACTATAACAACGGAAGTTAAGCGAGTTCCATTTACAGGAAGCACTGAGTTAAAATTCTAGTGAAACTTTTAGCTGCTGCAGAAAATAGCGGAGCTTGTGTAAGTTTAGACTCTGCAGAGACTGTTATTTTTTTATTAAAAGCGAAGCTATACGATCGAATTGGCGTCAGTTATTTTGAACATGAGCAACTCAATAAAATTGGAAGCATTCTAAAGGAAGCAATACAGAAAGCCATGAATATTTGATGCAAAAAAATCACAACGAGAGAAGTATCTGTGATTGAAAAGCATAAATTACACACATATATCAAACAACAAGAAAACATAATAATTATATGAAACGAAATCATATATCTTAAATTAGAATGAATGTAATCGTGGTAACCTCACTACACATCTAAATCGCAATTAGTGATGAGAAATGGGTATCAAATTTCAGCGAAATACTTCTCAATCATTGCTATTAAATAACCATGAATGACAAGCAAGCGTGGTGAAATGATAATCACTTTATCACAAAATTCTTAAGCTCATTTGACGACAGGGTATCGCTGATATCACTTCCATTAACATGAGTTAAAACGATGAAATCCTGAATATTGCTGTAGGTACTCATAAATTTAGCGTAGTTAATAATCCACCTCATTCTGATGCTCGCAGCTTAACATGCTGGTCTTAGGATATTGGATATGTCCTCCCAATTTTTGTGCTCGTAAATGATCTTAATAATCTCATAGATATACAAGCTACCTTCTCAATTCGTGCGCACGCTGGTGATCTTACTAACCTCATAGCATATTCAAGCTACCTTCACAACTCGTGCACACGCGGGATATTCAAGCTATCTTTTCAATGCGTGTATACGCGAGGGGATTTTGCGTATCGTTTTACGTGTGCTAGAAATCTAATACTTGCGTTCAGTATGCTTATCCCAATGATTCTGCTAATCCTTCTGAGTGCGGTTGTTCTTCCGAGATTTGTGTCTCCTTTCGTGAGACTTCCAGATAGCATGATACGAGTAATATAAGCCTGAGACTCGGAGTTTTAACCGTAATAGTCGGTAAGCAATTTCCAGATAAGTATATTGTGATATTGTGATATCCATAAAAAGAAGTTGAGTTCATGTTATCAGGTATGACTTTTTACACGTATAGTATTTGAACACTCAATCCTAAACAACCCTATTTATGAGGTTTGAGAAACCACGTGAATCTTTGTTCAAATCAGCACAGTTTTTTGTGAATTTGAGACAGGATCTAAGGTTTGCAACATTATAAATTTTGGGGGGATGTCCCATTTGTGACATCCTGGGTATGAGGAAGAGGATGTTCACATGGTAGATGAAATTTTACTAAACACTAGGAAGACTGTTGGTTGAAAAACAAGACTAAATTAATTCAATGGCAATAGTTGACATTGCATTCTAAATGCCTTTTGTACAATTGGAAAAGTAAAAAATCTCATGTACACAAATAAATGATAAATCTCATGTACACAAATTGATAAATCTTTTGTACATAGGAAGCACAAAATATAAGAACACATTTCTTGCAAGAAATAAAATACAGGGATTAAATAAAGTCTCGGAAAAAATTTCACTGTTCTGCTCGTCATACGTATGGACTGCAGCAGAAGAAGAGCAGAATATGTGGTAGAAATGAGAAAAATCAGCAACTCAAAACCTAGAAGTCGTAGAGCTTATGGCGTATACTGTACGTATATCATTCCGCCGTATATACAACAACTATTAATGCCTGTAAACTGAAAAAAATATGCGCCCTCCGTTAGTCAAGCTGGAGCTAAATCCATCGCTGCACAAGTAAATGAAAACTTGAAATAATTCATGAAAAAATAATAAATCACGAGTAATGCAAGTAAACCTGTAGAAGAGATGTCCTTCATTTCTCCTATAAAAAAAATAAACGAACATAAGCCTGAAAAAATGAATGGTAAAAAGTTAAGGGAAGAATCACTGAGATTACAAAACAGGACTTGGGTTACCGAGGGCTGATGCAAATAAACCTGTAGAAGAGAAGTCTTTCATTTCTCCTTGTTTAGAGAAACTAAAAGAACGAAGCCTGAAAGAAACGAACGGTAAAAAGTTCAGGGTAGAATCACTGGGATTACAAAACAGGACTTGGGTTACCGAGGGCTGATGAAGCTCTGCAGACGGAAGACCAGCCTCACCTTGGACCCAGGTGGAGGAGGCGGAGGTGGGGGAGGCCCTGATTTGGAGGGAGGAGGCGGAGGAGGAACTGGAGGAGCTACTTTAACTTCTTTCTTTTCCACTTCCTTGACTTTCGGTTCGCTTTTCGCATTCGTTTCCCTTTCCTTGTGTTCTGCGGCATCGCCTCTATCTGGCTTGGAGCGGGATTTGGCTTCGGCGGATTTGGTGGATTTTTTGGTGGGGGGTTTCTGGGACGCCTCCCTGCCGTCCGAGGAGGCGTCTTTTGAAGCCTTGGCGCCTCTGGTGTCGTCGTCATAAGTAACTTCCTTGCCGTGTTTCCTGGCTATCTCGCCAGCCTCGTCTGCCCCAACGTCGTCGTCGTGGATGATCGTTCCAGTCGGAGTTTTCTTTAAAATGGACTTGCGCACTGTTGGTTTCTAAACACAACGGCTTTGGTTACGTTTTTTTTGACATGGCGTGCATTTCAAGGCTATCAGGTACGGGTATATGTTCAATAATTCACGCTGGTGTTCTGTATTGTCTATTAGTTATTCATTATTCATCCCCAAATGTTGTGTCACAAAACGAATAATAAATGAAACTGAGAGAATGAACTTGCACTTTGTTAGTAAATCAAAGAACGAACGAGGAAAAAGAACTTAGAACCATAACTCAAGTAATTTTTGCGCAAAAGTATGGCTGAAAGGGCATACCTAGATTCTTAGACCAGAGAATCACCTTAGTGACTTGACCCCATGGGAGCGTAAAAACTCAGTTTAGCGCAGGAAAATTTGTTCAGTAAAAGAAATATTAATATTGGAAGAAACATTATTAGATATAGAGTACTCAGACGACACTGCAGTCAAATTCTACAGCAAAATTTTAAAGGGCGAAGAAATGCAATCAACATTGATCTTACACGACCGTCGAAAATGGAGGCTGAGGAGTTCACTCTTAGAACCTGTAGTGCTTGAACACAGGAAATTACATTTATATCAGAACAAGTGCTGTAGGAAGAAGTAGATTAATAATGCCGCTGACGCTAAGAAATTCATGAGGCTTGATGTCTTTGAAGAGCGCCTGAAGAATCCAAAAAAATGTTGTAGAGGTTAATGCACACCTGCAAGAGAGTATTGTAATACACCTGCAAGAGGTGGTTGTAAAGGTTATTGTACTCCTGTAAAAGGTTCTTGTGAAGGTTATTGTACACCTGAAAGAGGCCCTGAACGGTTAGTACGAGCACAGCTTCACAACAATGTATGCAACTGGAACACTTTGCTCAAAACCCCATGACGGTAATGTTTCCTATCTACCTGCAGGAGACAACAGTGTCTTCTATCTAACTGAAGGAGATAACAATGTCCTCTATCTAACTATCTAAGCGTAGAAAACAAAAATATTTTTTAAATAAGTGTAGACGACATTCGAGTCCAGCAGATGCGGGACGTACGGCAGCTACAAGGCTGACACTCGGACGTCAACTCACCGTTTTGATGACGTTGTCATCCTGGGGAGCCTGGAACAAAGACGTGCTCTCAGCATTTATGATGCTAATGTTTACAGTCACCTGGTACTCTGTTGGACTACACTGAATCTTAGGCAAGAAATTAAATCAATATTTGACGAATGCTTGATGAACTCTTTAGAATTATGCAAAGCAGAACTATAGAACAGAGGAAAACGAGCTTCATTAGTGAATTACATACTGTAGGCCTGAAACTTTGTTCTCGAAAAGTTAAGTTAATTTGAGGCATTGTGTCCATTCCTCACTGTCTACAACCGGTCAACAGCAGAACTGTAATGCGGGTAAACGATATGCTTAGTTCGTAGAATTGCAAGAATCTAATGTTTTTATGAGTGGAAAAATGTGATAAATGCTATCACATTCCTTGTTTGTTGACATGGACTCACGATAATGACAGACACAAAACAATGAGGCCACCGCGTAGCACAATAATGCATACATGCGTGCGACACAGGATAATTTGTGGAGATGACACTAAGAATTAGTACCACTACGGCAGTATTCTAAAAGCTCACAATGGCACGAAACTATTCGCAAATTGCTCCAGTAGATTATTTGAAGCACTGACTAATGTTCACTCGACGATTATTCCTCACAAATCAGATAGAAAATGCAATTAATACGAATGTTTTGAAGCATTTTTAAGTTAGAAAATAAACAGGTTTCACGCTACCTTACCTGTAGCCTAAGGGATTCTGGGGTCAGAGAGACCACTCAACTGTCAGCTACACGTAATTATTACGCAGGCGACGGCTAGACATCACGGACCACTCAACCAACACAACATGCACCAGGTAGACATCACGGACCACTCAACCAACACAACATGCACCAGGTAGACATCACGGACCACTCAACCAACACAACATGCACCAGGTAGACATCACGGACCACTCAACCAACACAACATGCACCTGGCAGATACCACAGACCACACAACAGCACATCACACCACGGACCACACAACAACACATCACACCACAGACCACACAACCAACACAACACACCACCAACCACACAACCAACACATCACACCACAGACCACACAACAACACAACACACCACAGACCCCACAACCAACACAACACACCACCAACACAGCTACCCACACACTCCAGTGACCACACACCCAGACCTGCTGGCGGTGGCGCTCGATGTCCTTCTTGAAGATGGGAGGTCCGGGACTCCAGGGCTGCAAATAAAACAGACTGTGACTGAGCTTGAATGGCATTTCAAACAGCATTGTTTTGATTTGAATTGAATTACATTCAAGTAATTTATGAAAGAACAGAAAAGCTGACATGGAAACAACTTTACCACTGATCACGCACATTCAATATCTGCGATTGTTAGATGAGCAGGAGCTCTCTTGGTGACGAAATTAACTAGACGCTTCTATGCACTATTGAGCTGCGTAAGAAATGTTAACTGAAATATGGTACAAGAAGGTGTTGGTTTCGCGTCTTGCCTGCTCATTCAAACTGGAGCAATTGCAACTCGGTAGAGTAATATTTTAAAACAGTGACTTCGTTGCATCAATAAGTGAAGGTTTGAAAAAAGTTACTTCAGTGCATCAAAAAGTGAAGGTTTTAAAATAGTTACTTCGTTGCATCAAGAAGTAAAGGCTTACAAATAGTTATTTCAGATCATGAATAAATAGCTGTGGCTTTAAAGCAACTACTCACTCTGTCGTCGTCATCGCCTGATGCCTGAAACAGATAAGAAGAACTGTTAGAATTCCCCTGCTAAAAATTACATCCACTCAAAAAAAATTAAACACAAAATTGTTAAACTAATATGTAGCAACGACATTTACCAAACAAGAAAGAAGCATGAGTAAGTGGCATAAAGCACACCCACAGAAAGCTTTAGGTTACAACAACAGCTAAAGAAAAATACGAAAACAATGTAATGTTTCTCGCGAGAACGTTCAAAGAAAGTTCACACGAGTGACCCTGAGCTGGTAAACACTCACTTTGAGCTCGTCTTTCCCTGTGGAACCAACGTCTTTGTTTGGCCTCTGGTCCTTTGGTTGTGGCTCCCTGAGCTCAGCTTCCTCCTGATCAAGGGCCGAGAGGATGTACTTTTGATCTTCCTCGCGTTGCCTCTGCAGGAATTCCTCCTTGGAGGAGGGAATGTAGCTCACGGAGCTGCCCTGGAAGAGTTCAGGAGGGGGCGCCTCGGCCTGGAAGAAGGCGTTCTGACTCATGTCGAAATTGGGGTCCGTGCTGACCTCCAGCACGTGTGATGAAAGGGCGTCTCCCAGCAGGTCCTTCCACTCGTTCGACACTTCAGGCTCCTCCTCCACCACTGGCGCAGGCGTGTTTGTTGTCTCGTGTTTTGGCTAACAGAGGAAATATTTAGGAACTATCAGATTAGAGAACTAAAGAAAAGAGCACGCTGCAACGTTGACAGCTGCATTTAATACGAGAACTATTACAAAACAACGACGCAAGAGAGTTTGTTGTCTCATGTTTTTGGCTAACAGAAGAGATGTTTAGGAACTATCAGCTTGGAGAACTGAAGAAAAGAGCACGCTGCTATGTTGATAGCTGCATTTGCTACGAGAACTATTACAAACCAACGACGCAAGAGAGTTTGTCGTCGTGTGTTTTAGCTAACAGAAGAGATGTTTAGGAACTATCAGATTAGAGAACTGAAGAAAAGAGCACGCTGCTATGTTAACAACTGCGTTTGCTACCAGAAAAGTTGCTGAAGAACATCAGAGGAACGGCTAAACTATGACGTCAAGACAGTTTTAAGACAAAATTGCGTCTAATAGACACCCAGACTGATGAGAAAAAATAAGTTCTTGCGTTTTGTAGCACTTACCTTCACTATCATTCTACTGTTTTAGAGGGACTTGCATTATGCGAATTCTAATGTTATTGATATTTTGAGTTCAGTATAATGTTTGAAACTGAGGCATCGCAAAAGTTTTACAGTTTGCTCTGGTTATGTCAGTTGAGGGCCCTAATTCTACATCACTTCAATTGTCCGGTCTCTGAACCACTTTCATTTGAACATCTATGAGCTTGAGAAAGTTAAATGATGTAATGAATGGTGATTATTCAATTCTCAAGACATCTTTCTCATGGACATAAAATGTATGTTAGGTCTATTCATATTTTTAAGATCCTAAAGTGTAAATCTCAAAATTGTATATTAATTTTGGAGCGCCTGTGAAAACGATGAAAAGCTTAAAGAAATATAAGGATATATTCGGTATATTGAACGAATTAGACACAAAATTAAATTGATAAATGCTAGTTTATCAATTTATCTAAATCAATTTCATTTAAAATCAATCCTATTTAAAATTGTCCACGAAAAGTAGAAGAAATGATGAAGGTAAAACGATTCGAATATCACGTTAACGAGTTAAGAAAAATACTCGTGGGAACAAGTGCAATTACGGACATATTTTGGAAGCCACATAAATTTCTATTGATCTCTCAAAAGATAGTCTATGTAATTTTCATTTAATCTCAGAAACTAAGCATTTTGTGCCGTATCAGTTTGCATTGAACATACAAAGTTGTGAAATCCTATCTAGCATAGAAATGACGCGTATATAATGAAAATTTTCAAAGATGTGCAACAATGACAGAAGGAAAGCTAAGAAGTAGAGTAAGGACAAAAGGAAAAAACGAAAACTAAGAAAACCAGTAGGGCAAAAAAGAACAGAAGGAACACTAAAATGTGTTGTGAAGGCACAAGAAAAAGAGGGAAATCTAAGAAGTGGAGTAAAGACAAAAGGAAAAAAATGAAAGCTAAAAAAAGCAGTAGAGCTAAAATGAACAGAAAGGAAATTAAAAAGTGCTTTGGAGGGAGAGGGAGAAGAAGGAAAATGTAAAGCAGACGAGGCTACACAAAAAGCAATGCACTCATTTAAGGAAAGAAACTAATAAAAAAAAACAGAACACAACTGAAGACGCTGAGCACATTTGTTGCTTGTTTATGTGCGAGAAATGAAAAAATAAATTTAAATCAATACAAAGATGTTGTTGATGTTGAAGAAATTTGCTGCCTGAGGCATTTCTTTATGAAGAAAAGAATATACATTTACTTTGAAAAGGAACTTCAATGTGAGGCTATACTTAAGGAACGTGATGGAAAATAAAATCTTGAACTACGTTAGCTTTCAAGTTTCGATTTTAGGCTCATTCTCGTTATATGTAATAGAAGTGTATGTTTCATATTGAGACTATGAAATAATTGAAAATACTCAGGGTGTGTTAAAAAAAATTTTCGATCACACTGTTTATTTTACACACTCGAGATTGAGCTCTCGCTGTTATTAATGGTCTTTTTCAAAGAACATTGTGTGTTTCTCCAGGATTATTCCTTAACTCTTTTAAAGAATAAGGCTATTCTCGATACGTTAAAGATCATTGCCAATGGAATTACTTTCAGATTATTATTTTCATCACGTCGAAACATAACTTATGGAGGTACATTTTCAAACAAATCAAAATCGAAAGAAGAGAGAAAACAAACAAAACTCAATGAATAAATGGTCACAAATAACTTTTATACAAATATCTTTATTCAATGAATGGGAGCAATCAATAATAAAACGCATTCGTTGGGACGGCTTCAACAGAAGCCGAATCGCAATTGGCATTCCAAGGTTTGCGTCAAGGGTATGGTCATGCCGAGGGTTCTGTGCAACTCGTGCTTTGTACAGTTCCGGGCAGGCAGGTTGGGTAGAACAAAACTAAACCTCAGGGATAACTTGGCTGACCTCTTCAACTTCTTCCTGTTTTCCTTGCAAGGTGTTTGGTATTTCAGGCTGTGCTTTGGCCGTGAGCTCTTCAGCTTGCGCAGCAGATACAGAAGCTACAGGGAACTCACGTTTGGATCCCTCGAAAGTTTCTGGGATCTGTTCTCTGGAGTTGGCGTCGTTGTCACTCGTATCCAAGAATTCCGGGAGCGGTTCTCTAGCACTTGATTCATTATTTTCAGCCTCAAACGTATCAGGGAAAGGCTCTCCAACAGGTTCCAAAAACTCAGGAAGTGGTTCTCTGACTTCATCATCATTATTCTGCCGGATTTCCCCTGACAAGACTGGGTCCACTTTCTCGACATTGTGGCTGAGACCTTCTGGCGGCGGCTGGTGAGTGACGCCAAAGCTAGAAATGTCTCCTGTTGATCCAGTATTGGAAGGCGGACCTCTGGTTCGGGGCCGTGGAGGCAATGGGGCGTATTTTCTCACCTCAGAGCCTGTGGTCGGAGACGCATCTCTCTGGCGCAGGTCGCTCAGACTGCCGCTGGTGCCTGCTTCTGCTGGTGGCCACTTTCGTCGCTGGGAAATAAAATTACCACATTTTCACCTGAAGCTCATCGTCTCTTGGAAATATAACTATCACGTTTTACCTGAAGTTCCATATTACCACAAAAAATACATCTACAACAGAATCGTCAGATTCACTGGAGACGGTTTGTCACAAAAGATCAACTTAAAATTCAAAGAAGAGTCCTATAGCATCCGTTGTTAACTCTTCGTATTTGCTGCAAATGTAAGTGATGCATCGACCATTCATTATCAGCCGCTTCATGAAGCATCTAAAAGAACGTGATAAATTTCAAATAATTCAAACTACCGTATTAACTCTGCAGAAGGGATTTCCAAACACAATTTGTTAGAAAGTAAAGCCATTGAACATAGGACACTCTCATACATGATTTACAAGTGCTACTGTATACTGAACTTCTGCATTGATAGTGGGCAGACACGATAGTCAATGTTCTTCACTTAACATTTAATTTTTCGAATCAATAGAAACATTTGAGAATAAATTAAAATAGTCCAATTGATGTGCAAAGAAAAATGCGTTTCACAATTTTTAAAAATGTTGGTGCGGAACATAAGTTTTCCTAAAATGACTTCCTTACTCATTGAAATGGGGAAAAGAGCAAGCTGATTATTACTGCTAAGTGTTCTCTTTACATTTTTTCTCGTATTTATGTTGGAAAGATTTATTCGCATTTATTATTTTGATTTATTGGCAGTATTAACTTTAATTTATTCGTTAGTTCAACAATTCTTCGCAAATTCCTACAGTAGTTAATATACGCCTTGTCACAACGAGAATAACAATTTAAATCTTCGTAAATGAAAGCCAATCCCACAGAAAAGCACACGAAGTATTTCAAAACGGTAACTCTGCCCAACACTGAAGTCTAATTTCATTTTCATGATTCTACAGTAATACTGCGACTGCATCAACTCGAACAGCTTTGATTAGTAAATAATTCGCAAAGAAAGTCACTTGATGCAGATGAAAACAATATTTCCAGTGAGAATAACTGGCATTATGGAACTCCAAAACGAATATAATAATTTTCTACAATTTCCGTTACTGCCCTTTGATAAACTTTGTTTCCTTCTCTTTGATAAACTTTGTTTCCTTGTGTACATCCGGCAACTCTTGTTTCACATCATTTGCAATGCAAGGTTTTGTAATTCGAACGGGCATTGAGAACGATCAGCATCATTCTATTGGCCTTCCTTAACTCCCGTTATCACATTTGAGAAACTTTGTTTCATTGTGTACATCCAGCAACTTTTATTTCACATTATTTGCAATGTGAGGTTTTGTAACTCGAACATGTATTGAGAACGATCAATATCAACACAGTGGTCTTATCAATATATTACTCCCGTTATTCCCTTTCCGTAAACTCTGCTTCATCATGTACATCCAGCGAATTATGTTTTGCACCATTTGCAATGCAAGGTTCTGTAATTCGAACATGTATTGCGAACAATCTATCGGCACGCTTAAATTCTCGTCATTCCCCAGCCCTCACCACGCGAGGGGAAGCTGTGGCGGACGATGGGCTGCTTCGGACCCTCGGGTCGGCGCTCTGTAGGCAAGTGGAGGAGGAAGAGAATCCTTTGAAATGTTATATCCATTGAAATATTATTCGCTGTAGTTAAACTTAGTACAACTAGCTCACTTCAATATTGAATCTTAAGTGGCAGGGATGCAGGGTATAATTATATATTTAACTATTTTATTACGCAAGTGTACAGCGTTGAGTTTGAAGGAGTTCGATAGTTGGTGGGTTGTACTTAGGACCTTTAGAAGTAAACATTTTATAAGAATAGTGCTACACGAAAAGATTACTAAATTATACGATTAACAGTTATTAAAGAGTAAATTTCGAGATCTAGTTTAGTTTACTTCTGGGTTGATTACTTCTGATAAGTAAAATACATCAGGATTCAAAGCAAGAATCCGTTGAACTTGACATAAACCACGTGTTTACTTATCAGAAGCATTAATTCCCTTTCTACCATGAAACATGCAATTTTTAATGATGTATCGCATCTGGAAAGTGGGTTGTTTCATGTATATAAATAGTTTACTTTTACCTCTGTACTGAAATGGATCAACTCCGAGTTAATGTCACTCACAGGCAGCCAGCCTTCACTCACCAACTCCTCCTCAGGAGTACCCCATTCGTTGGGAGAGGCGCTCTGGAATGAAATTATCAAATGTTAAATCCAGTACCATTATTTTCAGTCATATTAATTAAATAAACATGTTTTAGGACACTTTATGCATGAAATTGCACTTGAAGAGGTGTTTATGAAACTGGAAGAACACAAACACCGTTTGTGATACGCGATCACTGCTCAATGATGCACAACACGCACGACTGAAATCGAAATCACTTGCGCTTATCACACCTCCAATTTCTTTGTGGGTAACAAAACTGTTCAACTCAGACCGAGACGCATTAATTTTGTCAAAACTGGGACCAGTTAAGAGGAATTTAATATAAAATGATGCACATGGCAACAAGGATCACGCCCTCACGCCGCACCTGCTCGGACTCTGCCTGCTCGTCATTCTTCAGACCCAGCACCAACTTCTTTAACTTTCCTCCCCACCTCGAGATGGCCTGCAACCAACAAGCCTTGCGGTCACATCTAATCAGGGATTGACCTTGCCCAAGTCCTGCTTTTATCGGTGCCATCGGTTTAAATAACCGTAAAGAATACTAATATTCTTTAAAATGTTATGCTGTTAGATTTTAAAAGCTGAAATTACATTAGATTATTTCTACTGAAATTAGATTAAAATCTAATCGCTAAAATTAGATTAGATTTCAATGGCTGAAACGCGATGCGAGTTTTGACTAGTAAGTTCATGGGGAATAATGCAGTTCTTAACATTTTTTCAGAAATTGCACGAGGTCAATTCTAGACTGAACGTTTCGGGCGTTGACCCATCATCAACTGTAAGACCTACACAATTTGCAAGTAAATTTGAAAGTATGTTATGACTAAATAATTGCATGCATGATTATAGGTGACTAGAAATCACCTAATTGATGCAATCAACAGCCCGTACATTACGTTTCAAACAGCCAGAACACATCAGAGTCAATGCAAGAATCGTAGCATGGCTTCGTCACACTAACCACTCTTCTATAAGATATCATACAAAAAGTCAATGTGATGTGAAAATTTGTGACTCTGACTTTACCGTTCGTAATGTAATAAATCTTAGACCCCTCGGCTCACCTTTTATGCACAAGATCAAATCCAATCTCAATGATATGTAGAATGCACATCTTATTTTTGGTTGGCCAGCTACAAGTTCAGGGAGGGCTCTGCCGCTTACATTTCAATTTCGTACCACTGTGTTTTCCCCCATGTTCTCTTTGCTTATGTTTAGCTCTTGATGTCTGGTAGTCACCATGGTGGTCTGGTAGTTAATGAATGAAGTCCTAACTTCTTTTGTCGAGTATTATCTAGTTTGCAATTATCGGGTGGTTTGATACTATCAAATCTCCATTCATTGCACAGGTCTTGCAACTGATGATGGGCCAAGGCCGAAAACGTTTATGGTAGCATTGACCACGTCCAATTTAAAAGAAAATGTTGAGCGCTGTGTTTTCCCCCAAGAACTTTCTATTGAAATTGCAGAAGAAGCAAAATTTCCAATTGTTTACTTTCTATTGAAATTGTCCAAGAAGGAAAATTTCCGGTCAATTGGAATAAGTTTTAACAACGTGAGGAATGAGTGCGGCAGCGTTACGCTGCTCCTACTTCAACGCTAGAGCCCTAAGATAAACGAACGAAAAAAATATAGTTAGGGATTTCTATTAACTTTGTTCCGTAAGTTAAAATTCATTCAGTGAAAGCATTACGAAAAATTAATCACAAAAATATTGAAGCAAAAATTCACGAACAATGATATTATGACATATTTTCTAAGGTGTAAATCAAGCGGCAATTTGCGCGGAGGATTTCATTTATTTTTGGGCGGAGATGCGAGAAAACTAAAGAGTGTGTCCTGTGATATGAAAGGATATCGCTGACTGATATTCGATGCAGGCCAGATTAAAAGTTCTTGTGAAATATTGCAACGTTGTGATGTCAGCAAAGTCGTTTTACCTTTGTACTGAATAGAGGTCATTACAATGTACATGTGATGTGTATTTAAAATATTGTATATTAGATGTAAATTGATTTTATATTATATAAATAAATATATTAGATGTAAAATGTATATTTCATCGAGTTCTTGTACTGAACGGAGGGTTTTGTACCTACCACAGATAAGGTCATTATAGCATATATTTAATAGAACTCTTGTACCGAATGGAGGGCTTTGTTCCTACCACAGATGAGGTCATTACAACTTATATTTAATAGAGTTCTTGTACTGAATAGAAGTCTTTGTACCTACCACAGATGAGGTCATTACAACTTATATTTAATAGAGTTCTTGTACTGAATAGAAGTCTTTGTACCTACCACAGATGAGGTCATTACAGCATATATTTAGTAGAGTTCTTGTAATGAATAAAAGTCTTTGTACCTACCACAGATGAGGTCATTACAACGTAATAATTATTCCTAAATTTAATGCAGGATGAAAGAAAGTCGCTCCCGTTATCTCACCCGTGATCTGAAGCTCTTCCCTCCTTCAGGCACTCTCAGGCTGCTGTCTTCTTCCTGTAAACAAAATATCATCTTGTACATTTGTTCGATGTATTTATATATTCTTATTTTGCAAATTATGACTGGTGATGAGCTGAGGCTTGAAACGTTAAATTGAAATGATCTTACAATTTTTCTTTGCTATTTTCTTCATATGCTGAACTGCTTAGGAGAAAAGATATTCCAAAGTAAATTGCATCTTGTAGCTGCATATCACTGCTATATTCATAAAGGTGTGCATGTCATGAGGTGTTCACTTTTTCTTCTCCACCTAGTTTTGAAATTTGATAAAACAGGAAATTTAGTCAGTTCAGTCATTTGATAAAACCAGCTTTATTTATTTATTTTATCCTTTATTTATACTTTAATTTTCACTCGCATAGTCCTCGTGCAAAATTCGACTGTAGTTTTTAAAGTGAACTACAATACAAGTGTTAGCGTCAAATATGGCTGAGTTAAAGTTTCCTCATTCACAGGCTACATAGAAAATTTTACAGATCTTACAGAATTTAGAATTCGAGGAATATCTTTTCGATATTTTCCATAACAATCGCAGAAAATGTCTCACTTTCTTATTAGTTGTTTCACAAATTAGCGAGCCAAAATTCCTAGATAATCCCTGTTATGATATTCTTAATACCATTCTTAAGACGTTGGTTATAGCGCAAGGTAGTGAATATCGCGTATAGTTCCTCACATGAGACCCAAATAAACGAAATATTTTGACAATTTGAAAATTCATTAATTACCTGTCGTGGTGCAAAGAAATAAATAAACTAAGCCCCAATTTTCAGGTGCTTACTGTTTACCCAGAATCTACCGAGGAACTTGAACCCCATTTTCAAACTACGTTTGCCCAGAATCTTCAGAGGAACTTAACCCCCATCGTTCAGAATACATTTACTCAAAATCTTCTGCGGAACTAAAACTCCATTTGTTCAAAATACGTTTACTAAAAATCTACTAAGGCGAGGACAACATTCCGTCACCGCACCACAGCGGCGGCAGCAACACTCACTCTGACGGGGCGAGTGCGAGGTGTGACGGGCCGGGGCGGGGTGCCCTGCTGCAGTGCGGGGCTCCCGCTCTGCAAAACCGGGAAAGCAAGTTTGAAATCTGATAAACAGCGAAAAAGTTGTAGCCTAATGTGAGCCTAATTTGGAAGGTGGATGTCGTTTTATTGTTTTCCCCGCTCTGTAAAACCAGGGAAGCAAGTTTGAAACCTAATAAACACCGAAGAAATTGTCGCTTAATTTGGGAGTTGCAAGTCATTCAATTGTTTTCCAGTTTGAGTCTTTAACATTTACTTGAACAAATTGGAATGGCGTTTGAGAGAGATCTGTAAGTTTCACGCATGGCTCTGTCACAAAATCGCAAGTTGTGACGTTTTTTCGCAGGCATTCTCTCTCCTAAATTCCGACTCTCTCTCTGAATTTACTGCAAAAAACGCAGCTAAAACGGACTCTGGGGCATGACAATTACAACTCTCTTTGTTCGAAAACCTCTTATTGTACGAAAACAGTTTTCATCAATAAGCACAAAGTCTCCAAGTAAATGACCATTTTCGAGCGCAAGAACAAACCAACCGACAGCTCGCAGTGAATGACGTCTGCTGCTTTGGTGGCAGTGTAATGAATTATAAATTAAATTACCACTAAATCGAGTGCGGGCTTTGTGCTTTACAAGACCACGTTCGAGAAACACTTTGGCTGTTGAACAGACAAAATCATGGCAATGTTTTTGTGTTCGATATTTTGAACGTCAAGCTGTGGTAAAATATCCTTTAGAAATTATGGCAGCAGGATATTTAATCCCAGGACATCCATTAAACCATGCTAAATTCTACCCTCATCTTTTCGCTTTTTGTTACTAGCCTGCAATTATTGTTGTCGTATTGGTAACTTAATGGTTCGCTCTTGTTACTCTCCCCTCTACTCCCTACTCTCATTTACAACCTCTCCTACCCTCTTTCTCCTGAAGCCTTTTTCCCGGCTGTATCATACCCGGCTGTATTACGCCTCGGATGGTTTGTCTATTAATTAAGGACCTTTATATTTAGATTTTTTTAAAATCCATTGAATTGTAACACATTTCATGTATCAGCTTTTTTTGGAAATAAACGGTTTTTCTTTCCCTCGAGGTCCCAGTGCACCATCCACCCGGTGATGTGGTCTGTACACGGTGCTTGATCTATGTCAAAAAGAACGTATTTAAAGCGCTCGTATTTTGCATTATTTGAGTACTATTACAATGTCTTGAATTCGGTGACGTACGGTGCGCTTTGAGTTCTTTTCGCATCCGTGCAACATCTTGTATTATATTTGATATTTTGAAAGGCGCTTGTAATGCGACAACTCATATGTAATTAATGGCGGACTTTTGCAAAGAATTTAGTAGTTATGATTGTTAAACGAGAGGAGTGGGATGAATATTTAATTATTTATTCATACATATCAATCATGTAGACAAGTTGGAACATCCCACAGCTCTGAGTACATTTTTCCATCACAGCACACGCTAGAATTAGTTAAGGGATTCAAAGGTTCAAATCATGGGTTTATACCAGGTGCGACCAGGCGACAAGCAAGGAAACTCCTGAAGAACTCACACTGGAAAGCAGAAATCTGGAACCCGTGATATTAGGGAAATTTTTACACTCGGAAGCACAGGTTCAAAGACGATCGAGTTCATGAGTCACGATTGGAACTCTGTTCATCGAATTCCTTTCGAGGCGGAGGCAGATTCATATAAGAACTCAATACGAAAAGAATTGTTGACACATTGATTAGCGGATAGGGGAAAACGATTCTAATAAACAGGGACAGATAACGAACGAATGAGAATAAATTTGAGCATATATGTACTTTTTAATAACTGAAACCATTCAACTAAGAATAAAAAGTGACTGAGCTAACACACTCTGCAACCGATAATATTGAATTGGGAGTGAGAACATAGCATGGAGCATCAAAAGTTTTTCCACTTACCCTAATACGTAGAAATGAATGTCCGAGATTCCCATAGATCTTCTCATAATATATCTTCAGTCGCAATCTAAGTGGTGAAATCGTATATACGGTCCTTTCTGTATTGGGTTAAAAACTGTTCCAAAAGATTTTCTGCGGCGAACAATTGCGTCAGAGAAACGTAACCGAGACCGAAACTAAGCTACGAGTGCTAAATTAAGCTGGACAATGAGCAAATAAAGTGCACTCAGAAAACACGCTTGAACGCTTTTCCATGTCGTACTCCGGTGTATTATTGAAAAATAAAAGCCATAATGGCGTTGAGATATTTGTAATATTTAGAAGACAGGAAAATTCCTTACATCAACTTATTTAAAGCTCAGGAGAAAATAGGATCGATGTTAAGTTATATTTCATTGTTAATAGGTATGTTTTTCGAGAGGATCATCACACAGGACGCCTAAAGGAAGAACTGCACCGTCTTCGCAGGCCAGCACCGGCGGCGCGAAGTGTCGGCGGTCGCAAGACACAATGGGATCCAATAAAGGTTGCGTGCAGAGGGACGCATGCTTTAAAATTTAAACTTGATGGCACAATGACAGCTTTCACATAAAATACAATTTGGAAATTACAGTAATGAGGACGCACATGCAGTTTCAATGAAGTGAGGTATTGTGGTAGCAAGTAGAGAAATCGTCTGTAACTAGGTAAATTAGTATGTCTCCTGCAACAAGGTAAATTCGTAAGTCTTTTGGAACAAGGTGAGCAGGCGAGTCTCCTGCATGCAAAGAAAATTCGTGTCTCGTGCAGCAAGTTAAGCAGGCACGTCTCTTGGAAGAAGGTGAGCAGGCAAATCTCTGGGAACAAGGTAGACCGGAAAGTTTCCTGCAAACGGGTAAAATTCGCACAATTTTTGCAATTAGGTAAGCAAGTCTCCTGCAAACAGGGAAAGTTCATAAGTCTCTTGGAACAAGACAGGCAGACAAATCTCGAGCTACAGAGGGAGCCTTGACGGCCGGGTCTGGAAGTGCACACCACCAAAAATTGCGGACATCTACACACGGGAGCGGCTCCTCACCCTGGATCGCGGCCGGATGCGCCACGGCACCGGACTGCCCTCCACCACCTGAACCCAAACCGAACATTATTTCCCAACTGCGTGAACACGTCAAAAACTGTTGCTCCAAAATATATCGTGAATTACATTCGATCCTCGGTGCCGGTGGATTCCAGCACTAAAAAGGCACCTTGGGTTGAAAGATAATTATGTTTTAATTTTGAATAATCTTGATAATTACTCTTTAAGTATCTACTGACCTTGGATTAAAAGATAATGATCTTTTATCAATTGAATAAAAGATAATGATATTTTAATCCAATATAACTTAATCCAAGGACATCAGATATTATTGTTAAAAAACAATCAATAAAAGAAGATGATTATCTTTTGATTATCATGCAATTCTCCATCGTGCACTAAATTTCTGAACTTATGCGTAAGCCTAGAGCTCCATCGACGTGCCCTTGTACCTGCTTCTCAGCCTGTAAATTCAGGAATGTTTGTATTGAAAAATGGCATTTCATAATTTGTGACGAGTATTTCACGGGAAATAGTCGTAATGAGGAGAGGTTCACTTTTAACATGTGTGACTATGGACGTACCGATGTAAATTTTACACAATAAGCTACACGTAATACAATTTTTTTTAAATCATACAACACAATCGAGGTATGCCCTTTTTACCATACAACATAAAGATGTTTAACTGTGAAGTAGGACGCTATAATACGTTTTTGGATACGATAAATCAAAGGTTTTCGTGTGTTTTATTCTCCTCACAAAGACTGGTGGATGAATAGGAAGCTAATTGCTGCTTCTCAAATGAAGTAATGTCAACAATAAAAAAATAAATTCGAAGATTATTTCAAAAAATTAATGACAGCGGAGTTCCTACATATAATGTTTTAAGCAACGAAGCACATTAGTAACTGAAATATTCGGATGAAATTCCGTAGACTTTCCGCAGCCTCATTTTCAAATAAAATGTTTTTCAAGTCCACTTTGGATTATTGGCGAATCTCTACCAGAACGAAAATGATCGAGCGTGAAACAAATGAAAAAATAAAAAGCAAGGCGAAAATTGCTACACGTATAGTCATTTTCATTAAAAATGATCGTATAAAACTGAACGTTTCAGACTAACTGTCCATCTTCAGCAAAAAATCTCTAAAACGAAACCAAAGAGGAAAAAATTAATACACTAAAGAAGTATCTATAAAAATCTAAACTTTGAATAAACACTAACAACGGTAAAATAATATAAGAGGAAAAACTGAGTAGCTGAATTAGGTGTTGGCAATATGAAGCGGGAAAGCACTTTGGGTGTCATTCAGTATAGGTTTCTTTTTGTAAATATGCAGAGATTCGAGAAGGCGCAGATCTGTTCTGTAAGAGGTACCGGCTAAGATTTTAAAATCATTCAAAGAGACCAGAACATTGCACTCTTCTGTATGAGATCTAACAGAGGACAGTGGGGGGGACCCAAGAGAAAGACCAGTTCTGCAACTACGCTCAGCATGCTCGGAAACTCTGGTCATCAGGGTACGACAGGTAGAACCAACGTACCGCGATTCACAACGTGAACAACTGTATTGGTACACCAGAGACGAGCACAGTGAGGGTTGCAGTTTGTCTTTGAAACGAAATAGAGAACCAATTGTAAAATTATTCACGAGGATCATTTGAACTTTGAGCTGCGGGAAAAACTTATTAATAAGGGATTTAACATCCTCGCTTAGTTTTAATGATTGATCTCCAAAATACGGTAACTTCACAAAGAAAGCTTGTTGTGCACAAGATTGAACAGATTGAGAATTAATTCAGCTACTCAGTTTTTCCTCTTATATTGTTTTACCGTTTTTAGTGTTTATTAAAAGTTTAGATTTTTAAAGGTACTTCTTTAGTGTATTAATTTTTTCCTCTTTGGTTTTGTTTTAGAGATTTTTTGCTGAAGATGGACAGTTAGTCCGAAACGTTCAGTTTTATATGATCATGTTTAATAAAAATTACTATACGTGTAGCGATTTTCGCCTTGCTTTTTATTCTCAAGCTTAGAAGCATCAATGCTGGAGTTGTTGTAAATGAAAAATAAAAAATGAACAATAATCGAGGCTAGCACTTTACTTACTTTTTCAGCAGTTTTTTTCTGGACTGGTACCTGCGTAGTTCAGAGCAAAAGGAGTTCAGAACTATTTATGTAGCATCAAAATGTGTCAGTCTTTACTTCATTCAGAAAAATTGCTACGTCACGTCACCAATGGAATGCATTCCTCAAAAGTAAACTTTTTTTACAGCGTCCTAAAGTTATCGGCCGTCATTGTTCTTATTGACACATCTTCTTTTGGTGGACCGCGTAGTTGTTCACTAACACTGAGTATATATATCATATCATTTTTTGTTTGACCGCGTAGTTGTTCACTAAGACTGAGTTTATTATATATCCTCTAGGAAAAACGCTAAAAACGTCAAACACTTTAAAGCATGAGACTAGAAATCTTCATTGAGGTATATCAGACGAGTTATCGAAACGTAGAATAACAGATGTGATATTTATATCCATGGGACTACATTAATATCGGCATGTAATTAACAATCCTAAAATTTACTGACGTTTTACCTTTGATCGAATTTTTTCACATAAATATCAATTCTAAATAACATTTCATTTTTGTTGTAAGGTATTATTACTTCGCGCAGATATCAAATCTGAATAGCATTTTACCTAAGTCTTACAATCTTATTACTTCGCGTATGTATCAAGTCTAACTTACCTACTTGTTTAGTAAAACAAATTTCAGATTAGGAATTCTACGAGAAATTATCCATGTTTTAATTAAATCCTACATTTAAGGGACTGAAAGCCATAAGTAGGCTAAAGAAATGATACAAATTTAACTATGATGTTTGTAAGTTGATTAACTGCAATGAACGGATGCTTGAATTAACTTATCCTGGCACTCAAAATACTCCTTGTTTTTATAAGAGACCCTCTCTAATTGTCTCATCACACATTTCACTTTAGAAGTAATAAAATAATAGTACTTACGGATTACTATTTAATTATTAGTTTTTCTAAGATCTTGCAAGATTGAAAAACATTTCTTATAAACAATTAATAAAAAATGCCCAAATGTTTAGGAGACGTCGCACAAATTTTGCTGTCATGGTTGAGTGGTATCCAGTTAGAGTGAAAAATTCTTGAAATTTATTTCTATAGCCTCTTCGAATGTGCAAATCCTAGTGGCAAACGACAGTTCAAAGATGAGCGACCGATTGAGCTCTACAACTTGAACAGACACCGAAAAGTTCACGGAAATCAAGAATATTGCACCGAACTTGAACAAAGACGCTGAAAAGTTCACAGAAACCAAGAACATTGAGCTAAAGTAGAACGAAGGCAGTGAAAAATTCATTTAAAACAAGAAAATATCTACGAAACCCTGAAGTAAGTGAGAAGTTCACGTTAACCAAGGAAATAGGAAGGCAGGCACTACCGTGTCTCACCTTGTTGAGGTCGTCCTGTCCATCAGGCGGAGGGGCGGGTATGGGCGGAGGACAGGAGGCCATGCTGCCGCTGCTGGGGCTCTGCTTGAGGCCGCCGTCCTGTTCCGGGGGCCACTTGCCGCTGCTGCGACGCCCCGCCCACTCCGGCTTGCCCTCGTCCACCGAGCTTCTCTCCGCGCTGCTGCGCGGCCTGCATGTGTCCACGACTCTTAAAGGATACTTTATTCCAATCAATCAAGCCTGATACATATCATCTTGTACATTGGTTTTTCAAATGCCTAATAACTAACATCAGGACGCCATGACGGTTACCCCAGGTCAAGCCGGTACCCATTTCTGACACCTGAGTAGAGTGGGGAATTGTGGCTGAGTTCTCCCCTTTCCCAACGGAGAGAAACCACCGCAAGGCGCCGAGGTTCGAACTGCCGACACCCTCTCGTGAAAGGCGCATTCGTAATCACTCGGCTACGACAATTTAAACAATTTATTTATCCCAAGCGATACAGAACAAGATTGTTTCTTGAGTCTCTTTCACGTCCCTTTAAAAATAGCTCATGTAAGGGGATTTCCCATTTAAAGTTAGTGCTGGAAATAGTTTCCACTAAAATTTTTGGAAAAAAAGTTACGGTATTTGATTTGAAGTTGAACGTAGCGAACATTCAACCATGAAATTTTCTGAAATAAGCTTTGTTAATTCAGTGATAGACCCGTCATTCAAAAAAATCCAATTCCTTATTACAAAAGCGTACTTTCATTCTAGACTATGAGTCAAAACGCGAAGTTTTGTGGGTCATGCTAGTGAATGGGTATTTGTCAAACAGCCTTTATTTCAAATAAAAGGGATTGTTTCATAAGATTAAAACTTTGTGAAATGTACTCTGTCGCAGGATAAAGATCGCTCACTGACGAGGCAGCGCGTGTAGCCTAAGAGGAAATCGTACGTACGGAAATATTCGCATTCTAGTCGCATTACACTGCAGCGGTGACTAAAATTAAGCCATGACGAATATCAACATTGAATGAATATCCCTTCTTCCGTAGAGTAAGACGAGAAATAAAATAAAATGCATTCTTTTAAGTATTCAGAAAATCTATCGAAATGAAAATACCATGCCGTGGGTTTGTTTCATTCACTTCATCCCATGAATCTTTATTCCATGCTCTGATAAAACCATATTCTCAATTTACCTTTGAGTCATGTCCCAGCAACTCCCATCTACATAATTCAGCGAGTTCATTTCATTCTAAAGGGATTTATTTCAAAACATATTTCATTGTTTCATTTACACCTTGTTGCTACGACACAAAACGTTTCCCATCCCTGTAACATTTTTTGCCAGCACAGCTGCTCTGTAGCAAACATAAGTTAATTTTTTAACGATTACCGTCGTTGCAGCGGTTGCTAGCGACGTAAGATATTCCGAGTAGATTTAAATGCACTTACGTGCTACCTAACGTAGCGTAGCCGAAGTGACTCAAAACTTATGTTGCAAGTCCCATCGCTATGACAGTTAAATATTGTCGTTAAATCCTGTTCTGTTCCAAGCTGCACACGCTTCCGACGCTAAAATTCTTCTGAAATAATACCCTAGCAAAATCTAGATATTATCTCGCAATAACGTTCGGGAGCAACTTCCTTGTGATTAATATTTTTAGAAACTCGGGCTCATATGACACACAAACATCCGATTATTTGTGGTACAGCTAACAAAACGTAATTTATGTCTTGATTAAACGTATTCACATTCTAACGTGAGTCTTCCGTGGGTTACAAACTTTACTAAATTAAAGTGGGCGAGGCCAGTCAAACGCCGAGAGATCCTAGAGGGTTAGGAAAAGTGCAAGACAAAGAAAAGTGAAAAGTGAAGATATTTGTGAAAAAATTAAACAGAGTAACTCACAATGTATTTGATTTTTTCTTCAAATTCAAGGTAACTTACTGGAAGAAAATTAAATCGTCCCTCACTATTTATACAACCAACAGAGAGTGGACAAAAGCTGATCAAAGCCCAGCAATTTCAGTTCTCAGGACATTGCACAGAAATTCGAATCAAACATCTCATTTTCGCCGAGACTTAATTAGCGCACAGATCTGTCTCATTTCACTCTAAGACTGTGCGGACAAAACTGACCTAATAATGTAGCAGCACGACCTGGCGATAAAAGCCTCATTGCCGAGAACAAGAACACACACGAACGAAGGGCATGAAGATATTTAATTGTTACGCACGTGTATATCCAGAGACAATAGTGGCATTTTTGCCCTGATGCCACACCTGTAGGCATATAAAATTTTGATTCTTAAAGTCGTCTTAAAAGAATTTCACGCGCAATTTATCTTAATTTTTTGCCTGACACTCAAAAACTAACGAGGAAAGTAAATGTCGATTTTATCGCGCGCATACAAGCTGTGAGCAGTCACTAAGGAGTCGGTCTATTGATGAGCGCTTGCATTTGGATCGCCATAGTCGCGCTGATAGAAGAGTCAACATCAATGAATGAGGTCATAAATGTCACGGCCACCATCAGCGTCATCCTTACCACTATTAATTCGCCTCTAGTATCATCATTTAGCCTCTACCACCATCAGCTTTCCTTAGAACCATCAATTTGCCATCACCCCCATCAGCATTCCTCGACCACCATTAGTCGCGCATCTACTCTCATTAGCTCACCACTTCATACCATCTACCACCATCATCTTTCCTCTACCACCATGAGTGTCGCATCTACCACCATCAGCTTTTCTCTACCACCATGAGTGTCGCATCTACCACCATCAGCGTTTCTCTACCACCATCAGCATTGCTCTAACACCACTAGCTTTCCTCTAACACCACTTCTTTCCTCTTTCCACCATCAGTTTTCCTCTACACGAGTAGATATACTCAAATGTGTCCGTTGTACTAGACCTAAGAAACAATCTACTCCTACACAGCTTGCGGTAAATAAATGGTTTGAATTGTTTTAAAAGTTGTTTGAATTGTCTACTGCCATCAGGTTTCCTCTACCACCATCAGTTTGCCTCTACCACCATATGAGTGTCGCATCTACCACCACCAGGTTTGCTCTACATCGATGAGTGTCGCATCTACCACCACCAGGTCTGCTCTACCACCATGAGTGCAGTAGCATCTACCACCACCAGGTTTGCTCTACCACCATCAGTTTGCCTCTACTACCATGAGTGTCGCATCTACCACCACCAGGTTTGCTCTACCACCACCAGGTTTGCCTCTACCACCATGAGTGTCGCATCTACCACCACCAGGTTTGCTCTACCACCATGAGTAACACGAGCAGAGCAGGGCTGGCGGCGGCAGCAGCAGGGCGGAGAGCGCGTGGGAAGGGAACAGAAATAGTCGCGTGAGTCACTGCACCGACTACTGCACCATCATCGGCATGTGCACCTCGCTGCTGCACGGTGCACCCATGTGCATTCCATCGTGTGCTCTACAGAGCGCTGATGTTTGTACAGACTTATTTATTACTGCACAAACTCTGCGTGTTGGTGAAAATTCTCATTTTTGGTGATGTTCTTATCGCAAAAACATTCATCGCTGTAACTTTTAACGCCGGCCCCCGGGTAGTAATAAGTCTGTACAGAGTGCAAATATACGTACAGGCTTATTTATTACTGCACAAACTCTGAGTGTTGGTGAAATGTCTCATTTTTGGTGCTGTTCGTATCACAAAAACACCCATCTCTGTAATGGTTAATGCCGGTTTCTGTGCAGTCGTGAGTCATTTGAGTCATTATCTCGCGTAACTTGTGGAAGGCTGAAATCGTCATCAAATTATGTGAGCAATGAATTCGAAAAATTTTAATGGCAAATGCTTCTGGTTTTATTTCAACGGTGTCATGGGTTCATTAAATAGTGGGAGAGCTCACGAGAGACACTCTGCCAATTAGAGTATGATTTTCAGTTTTTCTGTTCGAAAAATGAAATGAAATGTTAAAAGTTTGTTTCCACAGTAAGACAGTCTCTTATAATCAGTAACTTTGATTCTAATTAAATAAGTGAGCCAGCAAACAATCGTTTGTCTGAGATGTTGCGACTGCCATTGTGTGATGAAAGTTTTTTTCGTGGATTGCTCAAGTTTTTTGAAAAAAACCAACGACGTCCCACAAAAATTAAAATTTCAGCTCTGTTTTGTTTCTGTTCGTGAAAATTCAAATATGTCAATAACTATTCAAGTAAATAATCCATTTGAAAAGTTTATATATTGTAAAAAAATTACAATGAATGTTTGATTGATTTTGGTTAAGTGAGTTAAGTGAAATATTTTAATTTGATTTCTTTCTGATACAACTGGCTATACTTGTTGTCGGCCCCTGATATAATCCTCTATGATCCATGAACTTGACATTGAAGTGGCTCATGGAACGAGTGATGCCTGCATCTACCCAGTGGGCAGAAAGATCTCTAAGCTAACAGCAATACAGTGACGCATCACCTCACGTACAGGAATGTGCTCGTAGCTGTGTCACATGCAGAAACGCAATCTTGGCAGCAATTCCAGTCTGACTCGCCCACCAAAGCTTACTCAGCGAGATCAAACGTTGTTGCAGTTGATCACCTGATAGCCACCGATGAAATGATCACTTTAAGCAGTAACTCATGAATGAGAAATCATCGCCTCATTGATTTTAAAGAAGCACAGTCGTCTGGTTTTGGGAAGCATTCAAAGATTGGTAATTAAATTTAAAGTAACTCAGTCGCTACGTTTTGGGAAGCATTCAAAGATTAGTAATTAAATTTAAAGTCACTCTGTCGCTCCGTTTTGGGAAGCATTCAAAGATTAGTAATTAAATTTAAAGTAACTCTGTCGCTCCGTTTTGAGGAGCATTCAAATACGACCAATTGAATTAAAAGTGACTCAGTCGCTACGTTTTGGGAGGCATCAAAGATCGCCCATTTTATTTAAAATCGGTCGTGTACGCTAGTGATGAATGATGTGCATTCACCGCCCACACCACGCTTGCCACTTGAATAATTACTGTAGGGAGACCTGCTAATACCGCAAAATTAGAACACGGAAAATAAATTCGCGGGAAAACAGTAAATTTCTTGTTCGGAGATATAGTTTTGATTCTTAACCTAACGCAACATGGCATAACGTAACGGGACTTGACCTAAATCGATCAATCTAACACAATATAAGCTAACGAAACAAAATCAAACTTAACCTAACGAAATTACTTTCACATTAATTGAGAAGTAAAACTCAGTAGCTTTTCTCACACATAGGCAGTCCAAACAGAGGCAATACACACTCCCACACAGGCAGTCCACACAGAGGCAATACACACTCCCC
>JACJUY010000557.1:109984-120171 GCA_014220935.1 Platorchestia sp. MABIK | reverse complement strand
ATCACACATGACACTCGCGCATCACACATGACACTTGTGCATCACACATGACACTCGCGCATCACACATGACACTCGCGCATCACCTGCCTCTGCCAAACTTGCACACACGCAGCACTCAACCGACCTAAGAATTATCTGACTTCGTTGTCCAAAAATATCACCTCGAGATTTTCTTCTTCCCTCAGTTCTCGGTTGATCCAGTGGGAGATTTTTTCGTTATGACAAATAAATATATGATCTTACTACAAACCGGTGTAATTGCTGCAAGGGCCTGTTGAAACAGACCTATCATCTAAGGATACTTACAGAGTAAGAACGTTTCTTAGTTGCTTGTGAGCGGGGACTAGATTTGCTCGGATTAGTCAATATTTAGATTTGGTAATGTGGATGTTAATTTTAATTACTTCAAATGATCATGAGAATTGCATAAAAACAAGCCATTCACCAAGAAGAATAGACATGATTTTTGACTTGACACATTCACTACCTTTCCGCGGTTGCTACGGTCGGTTTGTTAGGTTGGACGAAGCAGAATTGGGAAGCCATCTTTACTGCTTGATTATATTCTAATCCTTCCTAACAAGCAGGAGAATATAACTGCAAGAAAAAACTTTAACTTGCACGCCATAGTCTAATTTAAATAAATTTAATGAAATCAGTGAAATTGTAGCCATTGTTACTGGTACGTAAATGAGCAATTTCCTAAGTGGTACTCACATGTACCAATGCGTAGTGAACGTGTTAATGTGTAAGAGTCCTCGTACTGGACCCAATTTAACTTTTTCGGCGTGGCATCTGTGATTTTAGCAGCCCACGTGTGGCTTTTGCACAGGGCGGCCAAAACTATAGATAAAAAAGTAAATAGTTAGACTGGGGAGCGAGGCTAGTAAAAAGTCATCACAAGATTAGAAAATGTAAATCTTAAATTAGTTAGTCTAACATTCACGTACAAATTACAAACATACCTTTATGTAGGGTGAATGAACATCGTACGAAAATAATTATAATTGCACTTCATAAGTCAGATACGTAAGTTTATGCGTAGGACACATCATGCCCAAAACATGGAACAGTTTTCATGCTACACGATTAAAGACATACAATCATTCGTGCGATAAAAAGTCGTTAAACAGATACAAGTTGAACAAAATGCTAGAAATATAACGATTAATTTCTATTCCAGGATGCTGAAGTTCGCAAAGAAAATGTCGAAGCTGCATTGAAACGAAGGGAAAACAATTGAAACTGAGGGAAAAAACAGTATTATAATCAAGTTCAGCAAACGGCGAAATTATAGCTCGGCAGGATCTTAAAACGTACATATTTTAAAACCACTTTGAAGAATTTTAACAAGTGTTCGAAAATTAGACTTGAACAATTGTTGACTAGCATCGTAAAAATATCAGTTCTTAAAATTTGGCTACAGGTAAACGTAACGTATCTGTTCAGGCAAACGTATACGTATCTGTTCAGGCAAACGTATACGTATCTGTTCAGGCAAACGTATACGTATCTGTTCAGGCAAACGTATACGTATCTGTTCAGGCTAACTTTGTGTCTCTGTTCATGCAAATAAGAACTCTGTTGCATCCATCACAAGGAACCGCGTGAAAGTATTCCAAATTAATAAACAAACATTGCCATCAAGCTTTTCCGAACAAGTAAAATGCAGGTCCGAAACACGGTAAACTCATTATATTATTAGTGTAGCAGAGCTGTAAGCAGAATTAGCCTTCGTGTTGAAATTATAACGTTAGCGCGCATGCAACTTGTAGGTGCAAATTAGGTTGTTAGAAGCCATACATCTTAGCGTGAAATGCGAATCCCTGCTTCAGTACCTGACTTTGTACATGTGGGGGAACATGGCGCCGACTCAGCTAGCAGACTTGGCTTCTCGATCACTGCAAAAAAACATTTTAATGAGCGACAAGCAAACGTTTTGGATAGACACATGTAGTCGCTGGTCGAATGACTTCTCCGAAATAGAAATGGTTCACCGAAATAGAAATGGCTTCTCTGAAATAGAAATGGCTTCTCTGAAATAGAAATGGCTTTTCAGAAATGTAATAGCTAGCAGACTTATTTTCTCGATCACTGCTAAAAAAAACATCTAAATGAGCATCAAGCAAACGTTTTGGATAGACAAATTTAATCCGTGGTCGAATGGCTTCTCCGAAATAGACAGCACAGGCACGTGAAGAACGCTTTTAAAGCACTTTTCTGAAGCACACACACGAGATATTCGGGTATCCCAGTCGTCAGAGTTTCACTGACTTTTTGTTTAGGCTTCTTGACTCACAATCAGAAATCCTCCGGAATCAGTGTGGGGTTCGACAACAGTTTAAATTACAACGATTTCTCTCATTTATGAAGGAAGAATAAAATATCGTAGGATCTCAACACCAATGAAATCCGAAGAAACTTGGTTTCCCGGAACAATTGTATATTTGTTATGACCACACATGTAAGCGTGGTGATCGAGTGCAGTCATCTGAAGAACTCGGCTGCGACAAAATTAGAGCAAAATTTTACTGATGCACAAATTCATTCTTAATGTGAGCGAGGTTTTTGGTCTGTTTGAATGTAAAAACATAATTCTAAATTTTGAGAGCATTTTATGAGTAGCATAGTACGTCGAATTACGAGGTTTGAAATGGAGAACATGAAGTGAACAAATTGAGAAAACATTCATCTAGTCGTTTAAATATTTCAACGTGTCGGGAATTTGACTAGTTTTTTGATTCAAGTTCTTTTTTCTCATATTGTGCAAAAAAGAAATTAGTTGAAAATTCAGAAAATTAGGAGATAAGCTACTCACCGGACGAAATTTTTTTAATAATTATGACTTAGATAGATATAGTTTTGTACGGCAAAGCGGAGCAGTCACTCATTGCTGCCCCGCTTACAAACAAGACCACATGCTAAAACCTAAAAGTCAACACTGAAAATTTTGGCTACAAAAAAAACGAGTAGCGTAGCGTGGCCAAGGCGGCACAACAACTTTCCGTCATTTGTACATCTAAGGCAGGAGTTCCCAGCCTTTTTTGCGCCCCGTACCCCTCCAAAAATAAAACTGTCAACATATAACCAATATCCTATTATTTACCAGGACTTTCTCGCTCCCCTGGAAGTCGTCTCGCGATATAAGGGGTGCTAGCACCCCAGATTGGGAGCTCCTGCTCTATGGCATTGTGAATTGTTGGAAAATCCACCCCATGAGCAACTTGTATTTAAAAAGGAAAAAAATGATGTAACACGACACGTGCCTCATGAAGTTGGCACCTCAACATAATTCTCAAAAATTGCGCTCTGAGCAATGAATGAGTTCTGACTGAGATGATAAGGTGCTATTATAGCGTGAGGTCTACCGCTACATATCGCCTACGCAGGCGCAGATTGAGATGTACAAAAGAAGTGTTTATCGCGAAATTAAATACATGGAAGTAAATAATATCCATTAGTAACCTAACCTCACGCTATAGCACTAGCTAGAGGTAGATCTCACACTATAGCGTAGTAGGCCTAACTCTATATAGCAGCAGATGATCCTTTCAAACGAACTCTTTTCAAATCAAGACACTCCCTTGCCACGCGTGAGATTCGAGGCATGTTACGAATCGCCATTACTAGTATTTGTATCGGACAAGCAAGGGAAACGTAATACTTACACTCGCTGCGAGATCAGCATAGTGGCAGCGGGTGCAAGAACGTGTTTGTGTCCTGGGCTTCAAAAATACCCTAACATCATAAGAGAGACAATTTGAAAGCATGTTTACATGCAACATTAAACTTGAATATATCTACCCTACTGCTGCCGGAAAGAAGGGCAAAGCCACATTTCTTCATTTGCTAATGCAGTGTAAGTAGAATAAGAGGATCGTTTTGGTGGGTTTGACAAGCAGTTCGTGAACTTACTCATAAATCTAATTCATTGGATAACCTTACATCAAGTTTCTGAGCCAGAGTGCGGGGAATATCCTACCAATGCTATTCATGCTCCACCCACTTAGCTTAACTTGCCACAGTACACCAGAATGGGCAGCCCTGTACTTGCAGATCACCCTCTGCCCCCGCCTGAGATCATGGTGGCTAACCCTTGCACTTGTAGTTCACCAATTGCAGCACGTAAGACCAGTACACCACAGTGGGCAGCCCTGCACACCCACTGCAGCCCACATGAGCCCAGTATACCGCAGTGGGCAGCCCTGCACACCCACTGCAGCCCACCTGAGCCCAGTATACCACAGTGGGCAGCCCTGCACACCCACTGCAGCCCACATGAGCCCAGTATACCGCAGTGGGCAGCCCTGCACACCCACTGCAGCCCACCTGAGCCCAGTATACCACAGTGGCCAGCCCTGCACAACCACTGCAGCCCACCTGGGCCCACTCTAGCCAGCGTGAGCAATTCCGTCACCCCTCGAGAACGCCCCGGCGTGTGCCAGAGATCGGACCAGCTGCGGTGATTCCGTTAAAAATAACCGGCGTCCGTAAACACGACTTGTGCGAGGCACAGCTGCTTAGGGCGATTATGCTTCAAAAAACAACGACAGCTGAGGTAAATGCTGCAAAAACATTATTAAAGACTCTCTAATGTGCGCTTTTAAACTCTTACTTTAACCCTCACTTAGCTTTAAACTCTTGATGCTGTGGAAGCCACTTGCTGGGTGCTGCTATAGCGTGAGGCCTACCGCCATATATCGCCTACCCAGGTGCAGTTTGAGATGTTCAAATTAAGTGTTCATCGCTGAATTAAATGTGTGGAAATAAGTAATTTCCATTAGTAACCTAACCTAATCTCACACTATAGTGCTAGCTAGAGGTAGATCTCATGCTATAGTGTGGTAGACCTCACGCTATGGCAGCACTACTGGCTGAATTACAAGTGGTGAATGGTATATGTATGTGCTATGCTGCGTTTCAACAAACAAGCAGCTCCAGGTATTCTGCTCTAGGAAGAACATCAATGTGCTTCAACTACTGATGGCTAGAGAATTGCATTACCTATCACTTCTGCATCTGTGATATCGATGTTACTAAAAACTGCATTTTTCCCGAAATTAGGTAAGATAGAAGCAAAAGTGGACAGACATCGTCCATGACTGGGAATATTTACGAATCGTACACGGAAATTGCAATTTTATCGCTGGTCTCAAGGGCAGCTTACTGATTTTTTGTTCCTCATGCTTCACACCTGGTCTCAGTGATACCGAAAATATGTCTCAAGGTCTATTTTTTGCCCATTCCCGTGGGTTGGAGAGGGACTATGTATCAGCACAAATAGCTCTGCTCAATAAAGCGACTCTCATAAGCGTGAGCACAAAATGAGTTCCTTATGATAAAAATATCTATTATGTACGAAGGGAAAAAAATAATGCCCCTTGACACCGGGAAACGTAATTCATTAAACTTAGAGGCGACACTGCGAACAGCAAGAGCTGGTTGCGCGAGTGATTTTTTCCCACAATTCTTCTCACGCGCAAAATCCATATGTATATCTTGCCGCTCAACCGATCATCAAGTAGAGGTTGGAAGTTAGCGTGACAAATCTTTCTCTTTCAATGGTTTCGCTATACATTGTACCAACTTTCTTAAGAATAATTCATTTTATTTGAGTTCAAAATTATATCTTGCTTGTACCATAGCGAAGAAATTTACTCGTATCACCCGCTCTTTCAGTTCATGCTGTGAAATTATTTCTCGCTTGCGCCTTAGGAAAGAATTTAAGCGCATCACCCGCTCTTTCAGTTCATGCTGTGAAATCATTTCTCGCTTGTGCCATAGGAAAGAATTTAAGCGCATCACCCGCTCTTTCAGTTCATGCTGTGAAATCATTTCTCGCTTGTGCCATAGGAAAGAATTTAAGCGCATCACCCGCTCTTTCAGTTCATGCTGTGAAATTATTTCTCGCTTGTGCCATAGGTAAGAATTTAAGCGCATCACCCGCTCTTTGAGTTCATGCCATGAAATTATTCTTCGTTCGTGCCATAGAGAAGAATGTACGCGCAGCACCAGCGATATCACGACTGGCTTTACACGAGCGGCCTCCGTCTCTGTGGGGTTGCCTCATATATCATTTGCAGCACAAACCGAGCTTCTTCATTCACGTCATCTCGTCCTTGTAGCAAGCATAAAATGTTTATTGTGGGGCATTTGACTAGCAGCTGTGTGGGTGTCGCTTGGCTCACGGCCTACTCGTTTGTCTGGAGTAAAGTAAGAATTACATCAGTATTAACATGTGAATTGACATCTCAGTAAAATAGATTTATCCTAAGTTTATGTGATCAACATGAGCTTTCATCTCTGATGCACTGCTTTCAGTTTAGCGTTTCGGGACGCTGAAAAATCGACATCATCGTAATTGTAAGTCTAGAGCGAAGTTCGAATGAATTATGAGGGTATTAATATGCAAATTGGCAGCTCATCAAAATAGATTTAACATACAATAGGTTCACGTAGTCTACAGAACTTTCGTTCCTTGATGCGCCGCTTTCAGTTTGGCGCTAAAAAAATTCAAGTTTTAGAAACAGCAGTATTTGCCAAAGCTGTTCAAACGTACTGTATTGATATGTAAAAAAAAATATCGCTGAGAGTGTTTTATTGCGCAGATTGTTGTTATGATTCAAAAATTACAGATTATTAAGGCACCCAGAAATATAGACATCATCGAAATACTTCCTCGGCCATTACACAGAATACATTTAAGACGGTCGCCTGATTGCAAGGCAAGTTAACATTTTCATTTTGGGGACATTTAACTTTTTTAACAAAGATGTTCTCAAATGTTCAGTTCTCGGTTGTACTTGACTAAATGTTAGAGCATCAATGCGCTGGTCATTTTATTTGACTTTGTACCTCTCCTCAGAAGAGACGCTGTAAAAAGCTCGTGGGAATGATAAACTCTGAAGCAGGGAATGCATGCATATATCCGCATGCCTCTCTGTGAAGAGTTTGAATTTACTCGAGTTCCTGGAAAAATCGATGTGTACTATAATTACATTGAACATTATGTAATGGTACACTAATATCGCTAAAAGTTAGTCGCTCCTCAAAAGAGATGTACATTCCATATACTGGTCACGAGCGAACATAAAGTCGAAATATTCATAGAGAAAGCAAACTGCCAAAAACGAAGCTACGAGAGTAATTTTTAGAAACTATGCACAGTTTATGTACAGAACACAAGAAAAGGCGTGGGAATTGTAACTCGAAGCTAAAGGAAGAAGCTCGTGTTTGTGTTGTGTCAATTGCAGGCATTAATTTGGAAAGAGTGTGAGTGACATTGAAAAGTTATTTTTAAGGAGTGTGAGTGGCAGGACGTGGAGTGTGAGTGGCAGGACGTGGAGTGTGAGTGGCAGGACGTGGAGTGTGAGTGGCAGGACGTGGAGTGTGAGTGGCAGGACGTGGAGTGTGAGTGGCAGGACGTGGAGTGTGAGTGGCAGGACGTGGAGTGTGAGTGGCAAGGTGTGCGTCACAGCGACCTTGCACTGAGAGCCCCTCCCCCCTGAGGGGCTGGCGAGTGGCCAGGCCCCCTCACAAAAACCCCTCGTCACAGCAGGCACCGATTGTTGTCCTTACCTCTCTATTCACTAATTAAGAAAATAAAATTAAAATCTTCCTCCATCTTAGAGTGTTTATTTTTAGAAAATAAAATTAAAACCTCCCTTCATCCTAGAGTTTTTATTTTAAGAAACTAAATTAAAACCCTCTACCCTAGAGTTTTTATTTTAAGAAACTAAATTAAAACCCTCTACCCTAGAGTTTTTATTTTAAGAAAATCGAACTGAAACTTTCCTCCAACCTAGAGTTTTTATTGCATGTAAGAGACTGAGGTGGAGACCAAAACCAGGAAAATTATAACAAAACGAGCTTCTGAAGTTAGGCGTGCGTGAAACAGCAACTTCATCTGCAAATATTCCAATTCTCCACGGAATTCACGAAAATAGGAAGGACCTGGCTCTCAATCACAAATTAACTTTAAGATGTGGACTGTCTGTGAACTCCATAAGAAAATACCAGAATATGCAGCAGGAGTATCAGCTCAAAAACATGAAAACCACTCCAGATGACTCATTTAAACCGACCCCACTATTTTTAAACGGAGTTATAGAGGTTGATTAAAACTTGAACGACATAGTCACCAGACACCAAACAAAATTGACCTTAAACGTAGATTCTTTGGACATTTTATGAGTCGTTTCTATTTTAAATTTATTTCATTCTTACAACAATTATATTAGCTCTCTAAACAAAATGCAGCCTGTTCCCTAGCTGCGCGTCATCTTGTGCAAAAGTAAACTTCTATAGATAGAGATAAGTTACAGTTATTCACCTAAAACGATGCTCAACTAGTTGCTAAATGAATGACTAAGAGTAAATTTTTCTCCGTGTAAATCAAGGTTACCACTAAAAAATACCGCATGAATTGAAGACCAATTAAATTTCCAGTTACTTGAAGATCATCATTAGCTAAACGATGCTAAATGAATGACAGAGACTATATTTTTCTTCCTGGAAGTCAAGGTTGCCATTAAAAAATGGCGCATGATTTTAAGATCGGTTAAATTTTCACTCACTGGAAGGTCGGTTACATTTTCAGTTACTTGAAGCTCATTAGTTCGTACAATTTGCTGCTGCGATCAGGGCGACGCGAGCGTGACGCGAAGGCACCTCCCAACGCACGCTCCCACACCTGGGAATACCCAGCCTGCCTCCCTCACTCGGGTATTATTAGCTGCTCGACACTTCTGCTCGGCAGGCTTCCCGTGGCATGCAGGTGGCCAGGTAGGTGGCTGCTAGCATTCAAACTGCGGCATGTGTTTTTCCTTCTTCGTGAAGTAGATCGTAGGGGGTTGTACATTGAAACTCGAGGAAAGGTTCTTCTTTCTTCATGAAGTAGATCGTAGGGGGTTTCTAACATTGAAACTCGAGGAAAGGTTCTTCCTTTTTCATGAAGTAGATCGTAAGTGGCTGCCAGCATTCAAACTCGGTAAAATGTTCGTCCTTCTTCATGAATTAGATCGTTTGAAGTAGATCGTCTGCAGTAGATCGTAGGCGGCTGCTAACATTGAACCTTGGGAAAATATTCGGCCTTTTTCATGAATTAGATCGTTTGAAGTAGATCGTAGGTGGCTGCTAACATTGAACCTTAGGAAAATATTCGGCCTTTTTCATGAAGTAGATCATTTGAAGTAGATCATAGATGGCTGCTAACATTTAAACTCAGGAAAATATTCTTCCTTTTTCATGTAGTTTTATCTCTTAGGGGGAAAGCAAGAATGCCACCACTGTTGTGCCGGCGGCTCGTAAGAAGCGAAGAAGAAGAAGCGCTGGTTTTACTTTTGCCTCGCACTTTCTCCCCACATACCGATGAGGAGGAAGCTTTTTAGGCAGCCAAGCCTTCAAAATTGTGCTTTGAATGTGTGAGGTTGTGGTGCGCGAGACAGAAAGAAGTGAAAAATGGAAGTTCGATTCAGAAGCGTAAACTGGAGATGTTGGTACTGAGTGGGACAAAGATGACAGCGAGAAAGAAAGAAAAACAGTTTATTTCACTAAAGAGGGCAATGTCGGCTTGTTGTGGTAAATGGAAGAAACTCAAGTACATATAATGAGTGGAAGAGCGAGAGGGCATGGGACCCTAATGTTGACCGAGAGGTTTTTGAGTTGTGTGGTGGAGTGAAAAGAGCAGTTCGCGAGACAGATACTGGTGAAAGTGTGGGTGTTTAAGAGCATGTATGGCCTACGGTGCGAAGGAAGAAGTGAAGAAGAAAGGATTTGGGCCAACTTAATAAAGTGTGTGAGTAGTTTCAGAGCGAATGCGTATGCAGTAGTCTAGGGCGATCTAAATACGGGAGTGGGGAATGTCGTACTTGTAAGTGTAGTGGGGAAGTTTGGAGCACTAGAGGTGAATGAGAACGGTGATAAGCTGATAGATTTGTGTATAGCAAAGAAGTGAGCGTTGGTGATTCAAAATTTAAAAAAAGGTGATCGGTGTAAGTTTACGTGGAGCCCAGTCCTTGAAAGAAGAGCGGTGGAAAGAACGATGATTAATTATTAGAGAATGATTGAGAAAAGGTCGAATATTCATGCATTGTGAGAACCAGGAAGTACGTCTGACCAAAGCTACCTATCAAATCGAACTCATGCAGTCCTCTTAGATAACAAGTTGTCCCCATTCCTTCAAAA
>JACJUY010000557.1:91416-108093 GCA_014220935.1 Platorchestia sp. MABIK | reverse complement strand
AATCCAATGTATCGACGTTTCATGTTTGTACTTTATTGGAAATAAATGTTTTTTCTTTCTTTCTTTCTTTCTTTCAACTGATGGGAGCAGAAGTTGATGTGTGAGAGGAGGAAGCAAAGAAGATGAGAAATGCTCCTCGTGTTAAAAATCCAGTTCGTATTCGTTGCAGTATAATTCATACTATAAAATATAAATCTTCTTACTTCTGAGACAGGAGACAGACACTTTTATTTTATTTTGTTTACTAAAATGGTACGTATCCGACAACGATTTACACACTTTACGTAATTCTCTGTCATAACACAACGCTGTATTCAAATCAAACAATTAAGCTGCCCCACTCGAGGGAAGCTGATGTTCGGGCTGCAATTCATTACTTCAGTAAATCGTGTTGTAATGCTGATGACGCTGTCTGTCAGTGGTATTCGCTCGTGTTACGATTTGGGGGTCGCAGTGAACGCGCAAAAACATGTATTTATATTTATTCAAGACTTAAAAAATTTACCGTCGATTTCCATAAATAACGTATATAATTAACCTAAGATCTATAGTGAGTCAAGGCTCGAAAAACTCCCATTAAAAACGTGTAAAATAAACAAAAAAGTTTGAAAATAAGGAGTATTAACATGCCGGTGACCCATGATAGCGTAATAGTCCACAAGGGATTCTTGACACATCGAGTTGTGAAGCATGTGTTGTAGTTCTTCGAATCCTTCTTTTATTCTACATAAAACTCTAACGTCGACTGATCATCAAGCGAGTGGTTGTCTTTCATCGAATCCCTCTTCTATTCTAAAACGAAAGTCGAGGGAGCAAGTGAGCGTTGGAGTGAATTGAATTTCGCTGGGTCTGAATGAAAAAGGCATTTGAGAAATGGCTGCTACCAACAAATGAGACTGCACAGAATACGTGCTGACTGAAGAACAAATTCCAAAGGAGATACAAAGCAGCTTGAGAAGATCATCTGAATGAATGCGGAGCTTCACGAGAAATACTGTATTGGAGAGAATACGTAGGAGGGCTACAGAGTAAATAGCTGCTAACTTATTATGATGTCAATCATTTTCTCACGACAATATTTCTCGTGAAATTGTCAAGCCAGAAAGATCGCAGGGAGACAGTACATATCAAGAGCCGTCCACTGGATGTCATGCTAATGTAATCAAAGAAAAACAATTTTGAACAATTTAAACAATTTATTTACCACAAGCGATACAGCAGCAGATTGTTTCTTAAATCTAGTACAAATGTCATCCGTTTAGTCGTATGTGCATTGCATTATGGTGCGTCAAACTTTCTAGCTGAGTACTGTAGCAATATGTATAAAATTACGGCTCCTCAATTTTCCAATCAATCGTAGCTTAGAGCGCAAGAGCCATTTGTACACCACCACTACAGTATTCGGTAGGTGGAATAATTATTATTGTACCCTAAAATTGCCTAAGCTATCGTTGAACGAGCGTGGAAGCTTGAATAAAAACATTTCTGCTCAACACTGTAGGTAAACATCGCTCGTAAATATAAACTATGCGGATACTGCAAGCGGCACGAGACATGGGAGCAACCCGAGGAAAGGCGACTTGGCTCGTTTCTGATGTAATTTTTATTTTAAATACCTAAGTGAGAATAAATAGGAACACGGAAGAGGAGTGGTCGAACAAAATAGGCCACAATGACAGCTAGTCACCAACATAAGAGCAGGTCAGAAAGCCGTCTAATGCTCTCTAAGTTACTACATCTCTATATTTTAAAAACTCACACATTATACAGGTCAGGTATCAACTTTCTTGAAAATGAACTTTTTTCCCCTTCGAGAGATGGATGTCGCTTAGACCAAGTCACACGGCACAGCGGCAGGTTCGGAGCGACAGCATAACGCGAGCTTCCGCCCCACAGAACAAAAACGGTGCTGCTATAGCGTGAGGTCTACCGCAATATATCACCTACCCAGGTGCAGCTCAAGATGTACAAATTAAGGTTTAATCGCTAAATTAAATGTATAGAAGTATGTAATCTCCATTAGTAACTCAACCAAAACTCACGCTATAGTAGTAGCTAGAGGTAGACCTCACGCTATAGCAGCACCATAAAAACATGTTTCTGAGAACAACGGACAGCGAACGCCATCGTACGTCATGGTGAAAGAGCGTCTTGATCTTTTTTTAATAGTGCTCCAAAGCGTTCGCACGTACATCTGAAAAGAAGCCTATGATTAAAACTAAGAAGGAAAGACGTCTTTTTAGACACTTTTTATCTCAAGTATGGGTATATTTATCAGAAGCGTAGAATTCACAGAAAAGAACAACTTTGTCAATAGGATAATAGAAGAATTCTCCGAAATAGATATTTCGTATCCCATTCATCGTTTTCTGTTCATCGCACCTCATACCGATTTCACGCAATCAAACAACACAAGAACGTCACGTTTTCGTGAACTTATGCATATATATAGCGCATTTGACGCATCCAAGCCTACGTACGTAAGTTGGTCGCGCAAAACACTCGTGCATTGCTGATATGAGGCGCTCGAAATTAGCCCCCTTGACGCATGAGGAGGCTGGGCAGTGCTGACGTAGCGAGGTTCACCAGTGGTCATTGCGCAACCACAGCGGTAGAGTCGCAGACGGTGCCAACTACTTGGAAATACGCACAAAAATACACCTGTTGACCCAAATCTCGCGTTTTATTTGCGTGTGTATTGCATGACAGCCGCACCGGTCCGGCCTCTTGTATTTTGGGGCTCTCTCACCACCGCTGCAGTTGTGCACGCACAGAAACATTGATGAGTTACTCCTTTTATATTGTTCGTCGGATCTGGCACTACAGAGTTGGAGAAATGAAGTTACGCAGATGAGGAAGTGAAGTTACGCAGATGAGGAAATGAAGTTACGCAGATGAGGAAATGAAGTTACGCAGATGAGGAAATGAAGTTACGGAGATGAGGAAGTGAAGTTACGCAGATAAGGAAATGAAGTTACGCAGATGAGGAAGTGAAGTTACGCAGATGAGGAAATGAAGTTACGGAGATGAGGAAGTGAAGTTACGCAGATGAGGAAATTAAGTTACGGAGATGAGGAAGTGAAGTTACGCAGATAAGGAAATGAAGTTACGCAGATGAGGAAGTGAAGTTACGCAGATGAGGAAATGAAGTTACGGAGATGAGGAAGTGAAGTTACGCAGATGAGGAAATGAAGTTACGCAGATGAGGAAGTGAAGTTACGCAGATGAGGAAGTGAAGTCCACGCTACGCTCATGACCACTCTGTAGGTTTACACCTTGTAGGGTTTGTCTATCAATAAAACACCTTTATATTGAAAAAAACTTAAAAACCAACGTGTTGTGCATTTTAAGTATCAACTTTCTTGGAAGTTAACTTGTTTTTTTTTGCTTGCTAACTTTATTACAATTTTCAGGACCAGTTCACTAGTCACGTTCAGCTTGAAGCCTTGCAGCGAAAGTACTGCCTGTTTCAAACACCGTGCCGCTTTCCTTTCAAAATTAAATCTTCACAGTGTGTACCATTGTTCCAGAACGAATTTGGAAATTGTACGTCGAAAAATTTGGAGTAATTTTGCTGTAACTCGTGACAAGCACGGCATCAGAAATAATCCAAAAATTATCCCTACACTTATTCTCAAAGTAACCGAATTTTCAATTTTTATTTTTATTAAAACAATGGTCTTTTTAACTTTTGATAACTTGACAAGAAAATAATGACTCTCATGAGAAATTCATATTAATCGAACATGAAGATGGAAAACTGAGGTAATAAAAAGGCAAAAAAAAAAGTGAATGCTCATGTTCAATTACCCATTCTCGCCACGAAAATGATTTAAAAGTTATTTTCACTTTTCTCTGAGCACTTTTCTTCATCTGATGATTGATCAAATTTCTAAATTGTTAAAATGATGGTGCCAGTAACACCGAAACATCGCATTTCACACATTAATTTGTTTTTGTCTCACTAAAATGATTTTAAAGAATATTTAAACACAACGAGGTTGCACTATTTCAGAAGGCTGGGAAATTAAGAATAAAATGAAGAATTGCAGCATAGAAGTACAGTAGGCTCATCTTCTTCATGTGACAAAGGAAATACATTTTTCAATCTATTGCCTCAATCATTTGTTCCGACTATTGACAAGGGTATTACGGTACCCATGTGTGTGTGTGTGTCAACTAAGGATTTCTCTGTTATGATATTTTAAAAACATGTTTTTTTATCACCATCGTTGGAAATAAAACCTCTTTCTTTCCTTCTTTTCTTATGCCATTGAACTAGACTTATGAAACTATCTACAACTGAATCGTTGGCGGTAAATAAATTGTTTGAATTTTTTTTTTGTACGTACAGGGTGGGCCAGAAGTAACTGACCCTTATAATTTGCTAGCTGAGTACATATAATACAGAAACCATAAAAATGATATTCTTTCCATTAAAATAAAGTTTTCCTTCTATTAGCAAATTGAAAGGGTCAGTTACTTCTGGCCCACCCTGTAGAATAGCTTGAACGTTCTTTAGCAACAAGCCTGACGCGGTCAAAATCAAACGACGAAATTTAAAGTAATATGGAGTCAAACGCGGTCATGGATTTCAAACCGACGAAGAAGAGCCGCGACGTGACGCCACAACGGTGAAAAGATTGTTTTCAATATTTGAATTCAATAGAAATATATCTCATGCGTAAAACGGGTGCCTCGTATGTGTGATACGTGAATCATGTTGAACTTAGAGAGTCGATCGATGAATTGGCGAATACATAATCGGCTATAATAACATATAATGTACAAATACCATTGGCCAATACATTATATGAATTGACTAGAATAAAATTTGAACTCCGATCGCACAGCTTGGTAGAGAGATGAGGAGAGGACAAGTTTTGCTTAAAAATCAAGTTGACAGAGGGATTTAGGCGGTTTGTTATACCGCTACTATGGCGTCAATTCTTTGAAAATCGGATCCCTAGTCATATTTTTTTATTATTTCTACTGCTTTTAATATCGTCCATCATGTCAATGCGTTTACTCTTAATAATTTTCTTTTTGCTGACTTGAAATATCTGTTTTCGAATTGGAACTCATTGATATTGGTTGAAACTTATTCGAAAGATGACCACGCACACTCAGAATAAAGGATACCAATATGGAAAGTTTATCTAACAACTGTGTTAACAAATCAATTTTAGATTAACTTTGGAATGCGGTCAAATTTAACGGCGAGAAAATATAAACAAATATGTAAACGGATTTGTCCGTTTCACCAGCGAATGTTTAAAAATCTTTGGGCAGGAATTGCTCTTCTGAATCTTGTAAAAAATTCAACGTGCTCGAAGTTTAAACTCAATGGTAGTTCTGTAATGGTTACACTAACAAATTAGATTATTAGTTAGTTTAAGCTTCCCTATCCTCAACAAGTGAGATCCAAAGAGAGGAAGGAAGAAGGCACCATTTAGTATGGAGTTAAGGGAACGTGGAACCTATGCAGAAAGGGCATAGAAACAGTAAGATGAGAAAGAAGTTCATGAAAAAAGATCAAAGTTGAAGAAGAAAGTAGTAGGTGTTGAAAAACAGGACAGCAGTGAACCGAAAAAAAGTTGGTCCGTAACAAAACAAAAACCTATGTTATTTCAACACAAAGAAAGCCTACCTAACCTTTAGCTCGGGCCCTCACATTCAGGTTACACTAATAATGATCTGAAAAGACATTTAGCACATTTCATCAATATCAAATTCGCTATTTAAAATGAAATTCACATTCTTAATTTTTGTTAACATATGCAAAACGTTCAGGTTAGCATCGCACATCAAATATTTATTGACAGCACAGTGTCATCCTGATAGTGATGAATTACTTAGCATCTCTCAAATCATGGCTATACTAATCACTGCACGCATTATTTACTTTACTTCAAGTTTGAAAAATGCAATAGGACCGTAGAAATTATGCAACCAGTGTATTTACACATGAACATGTCTATAATCAAGATTACAAAAAACAATTTGTAATTAAACAATACAATGAAGTTTTCTGCCAGAATAAACCCGACAATATTAGTAGTTTTTTTCTGGAAAATAGAAAAACTACTCGATTTATTTCGTGAATAGTACATTAAAATGTTCGCCCGTACAATTTTTATAGGCGAGAGCATTCTCGAGACGAACTGAGCTCATTCGAACGGTATATATTCCAAGTCTCAAATTTTCGATTCACTTTCCACAAGCACTCGAGCTTTTTTTTCTACCAAGCATAACAATTTGCATGAAAAATGCTAGGTATTTGAAGCTAGTGATCACCACCATGAAGAAATTTCACAAAAAAATTTGCGATAAAAATTGTGAGTCTTTTGTTCTGTATCACTAAAATGTTTAAAAAGCAATCCAAAATGAAAATTTTCGGATGAAGATTCTATGTTATCAGGTAATTTGCGTTCCATTACTCTATTTTGACGTAGCTCACTCACAAACAATTTTAAGACTGATAGTTAAATACGTACCTTTATTACCTCAATTATGTTTCTAGCATGTTTGAAATTTTCCAAAATGCCAGAAATCAAATTCTATTTACATTCTATGATAAGCTTACCTGTTCCAGTTTAGTTTTCAGCTCCAGCAAGTTCGAGGTAGCGATCAATCTGCAGTTATATTCTTTACGATGCAAAAATAACATGCGTTTAAGATAAAAATTATAAAAGTACCGCTCAACCGCTGCTCATTAGAATCGGTAATTCTAAGTTTGGAAATACTGAAGAGAAAATTTAATTTATTTATTCATTAAGCTTTGAATTGCCGCCCAACCTTAGAGTATTCAATATTTTATTACCTCGAGCTCGCTCACAAACACTCACAGCACATCCACCCACCAGCACGCCTCTACTGCAACTGCCAGTCGGGGCGGGTCGAGTACTTCACCGCTGTCGGCACTCCGAGGGGAAACTTTTTCTCCCCTTTTATCGAGACCGTGAAATCTTTCGGCCTTCAGTGTGGGGAATGCGATGTGCAAAATCGCCTTAGCCACAATGCGGGTACTAGGACATTTTACATCGCAATTAAAAGTATCACTGCGAACTAACAATTTTAATTATCTCTTAAAACCTATCCAAAACAAGAAGAAAAGCTTCGCACAAATGCTTAGCTCCTTGTAATAACTACTGAAAGTTTCAATGACTTCGTAGAACTAAAATTTACACTCGATTCGCTCCGGACCTTCACTCGTAATGAACACAAACATTCGAACAATAATTTTTTATATCTCTTCTTAAATTCAAGCCATTAAATATAAAATTATCGTGAAACGCATGTTACATTACTCATTGTTCATAAACTACCAAAATAATCGCAAATCAATGTTTCCAGTTTCAAAACACAAGTGAACTAGAGACGACAGCGAACAGAGCAGGTGGGCGAAGAACCAGAATCACAGGTCAGTAAAAAGCTTGACAGAGGGCGGTACAGCTGCCAGTTCATCTTAACGTAAATTTTGAGAACTGTGGGTTTGCAGAAGCGATGGATTTCCTCAGATACAGACAGTCGGATGCTCTTCAGTTCAGCACGGAATACTTTGTGGATGAGAGCTATTTCGTCATTAAGAACCAGCTAGGAAAGCTAGATTTAATTGACCGCAGTTCAGTACCAAATACTTGCGGTACTGAATATGCTATCTCCTCATTTAGAACCAGCTAGGAAAGCTAGATTTAATTGACCACAGTTCAGTACCAAATACTTGCGGTACTGAATATGCTATATCCTCATTTAGAACCAGCTAGGAAAGCTAGATTTAATTGACCACAGTTCAGTACCAAATGCTTGCGGTACTGAATATGCTATATCCTCATCTAGAACCGGCTAGGAAAGCAAGATTTAATTGACTACAGTTCAGTACCAAATACTTGCGGTACTGAATATGCTATATCCTCATTTAGAACCAGCGAGGAAAGCTAGATTTAATTGACCACAGTTCAGTACCAAATACTTGCGGTACTGAATATGCTATATCCTCATTTAGAACCGGCTAGGAAAGCAAGATTTAATTGACCACAGTTCAGTACCAAATACTTGCGGTACTGAATTTGCTATATCCTCATTTAGAACCAGCGAGGAAAGCTAGATTTAGTTGACCACAGTTCAGTACCAAATACTTGCAGTTCTGAATATACCATATCCTCATTTAGAACCAGCTAGGAAATCTAGATTTAATTGATTTTAAGTTAGTTCAAGCCTCCCTAACCACAACTAAGGTCACCATGACTAAGGTGTTATGAAAAAAGGATGTAAGTCCCTTTTAGTATGGAGAGAAGGGAACGCGGTTTTAAGCACAAAGAGAGTTTTCGCGCATTGACAAAAAAAACATTAACAAACCGACAAAACGATAAAAAAAACTATATTAACAAAAGCAGAGGCCTAGCTAGCTCTCAGCTAGGGAACTCACTTTTTACGGGACCCCACACTTTCATTGAGACACGTCACAGGATATTTTCGTGACAGAAAAATGTTCCTAATCGATGATTACGAGACAAAATCCAGTGGATTGAATAAAACACAATTCAAAGACTGAGTTTATCTTGGCTCCATTTCAGATAGCAAATGCATTAGCCTTTGTTTCAGTCGAACACAGTTCTTTTTCCCTTAAATTCGGTAATGGCGCCACTGTTGAGCCTCTTCGCGGCCCAGGAAGGATGGAGAAACTCATCGTCATCGAACCTGATGGCAAGAGACACTAAGTCAGTAGTTCTTAAGCTTTTTACTCCCACGCCCCCCTTAAGAATTGTGATAGGAAATTGTGTGCAGATGGACTGGTAAATAAAAGCTCACAACAAAGAATATTGTAAATAGGTCCTCAAACATATTCAACAGTGGAAGTCCCCTCTTTTGTCAAAAACATTACTGGGAAAAATCAGGCTTTACTGCAGAGGTTCGCGCCCCTGGTTAAGAACCACTGCACTAAGCTGTCATACAGCCTGGAGGCAACGAGGTGTCAGGTCACATGACCGAACTCCAAGCTACTGTTACGCATACTTCAAATAACTTGCCTCTCAAGATTTGTGAATGTACGAACAAACTTTGTGAATGTTGGAACGCACAATGCTTCACAAACGTTTGAAAAGTACGAACAATGAGGAAGTTGAAGAAATGAACGTGTAGGTAAATGGAAACATGAGGAAGTGAGGATGATGTAAATCATTGAGTTCATGGCCTAAAAATGACTGGCTCAATGGGCAGTCGAAGCTAATGTCCAAACCATTATTTTAGTGAATTTCCTTCAATAATTAAAACAAAAAATGATCCTAACTGGTGAGCAGATTTTTCCGTTGACGTGGAGGAAAAAGACTGCCCTGTTTCCTGCAATACTAAAATGAATAAGTATTGTTACTTCGTGCAAGACAAAATTCTACAAAATTTCTGTCGCTCATTCTTCCAAGTATTTGAACACCCAAAAAGTTGGAATACCATTGCTCTAAAATTGGAAAATCATGATACAAAAAATAAACCATGTTTATCAAAAAAATTAGGTGCTCCAAAATAGCAAAAGTTTTACTCAGATACACTACATTGATAGAGAGGGCATTAGCTACTGTTGTTCGGAAGTACAGGAGCTCACACACGTTTATGGAATTAGAGCGCTTACTGCAGAATGATTAAACATCATGGATACCATAAAACAAAGAATTTATTAGAAACTTTGGAACAAAATTTCCTATGTTCAATAGAAAAATCCTAGGCATTTAACACACTCACCCACTTACCACAGAGTGATTTGACTTCATGGATACGATAAAGCAAAGAATTTATTAAAACTTAGGAGCCAAATTCTTAACGTTCAATAGGTAAATGCTTAACAGACTCACCGAGCATTAGCAGACCGGGGAGCAGAAGGCCTCTTGTTGCCGCCTCCTCTTCTTCCACCTTCGCCTCTCCTGTGACTCGACGACGCAACACCGAACTTTCTTCCACCAAAGCCTTCATCACCTCCATCCTCTCCAGGGTATCTTTCTGCGTCATCACCCCCTCTTTTTCCAGTAAAATCATCCCCACTCTTTCCCCTAAAATCATCCCCACTTTTACCACTAAATCCGCCCCTGCTGTAACCTCTTCCTCCACCTCGAGTATCAGTGCCTCTCATGCCACGACTCCTCTTGCCTCCTCTCAAAGACATGTGCTGCAACAGCCTCTGGCCTTCGTGCTTCAATAGGAAATCGGAGTTGAAACCTACCAAATCTTCCTGTTCATCGTCACTAGCGTCGCATTCGGCAGCAAGACCGGCTCGAGTTATTTTCTGAACCTTTTCATACGCTATTGACTCTGGAATCTCAGCGAGTTCATCTTCGTTCTCAGATACAATTTTCTTTTTGCTCCCCACAAAAAGTTTGTTTAAGGCTGTAACACTCCTTTCTTTGCTCCCCTGGAAAAAAGAGTTAGGAGCAGCACTGCTCGCAGAAGTGGTGGACGGTGACGCTTTTTCTTCATCGCAATAGAGGGATTTCTTTACATTTTTATCTAACGGTTCTGGACGTTTAGGTTTCTCAAGAGTACGTGAGGCAGGCGTCTTTGTGGCTAAGCTAGTCTTTTTAAACAGAGTGAATAGTGAAGTGCGAATTTTATCATCTACTCTCGCAGTATCACCAGGCGCTTGTGCATCTCGTATTTCTAATGTGGCTTCTGGACCAACGTGACGAGGCTTCCTGTCGCTCCCAGCTTCATGGTCAAGACTTCTATTTAACTTCAATCTATCATTACTCGCGTCACAGACACCCTCAGTGTCCGAATGGTCAGCATCACGTTTTCTTTTCTTTGCAGCCTTCATTTTGTTTGGAGATAGAAAAGCTTCAGGAGATATTTCCTTCCTGTGAGACTTAGAATCAGCCGATTGCTGTCGAGAAGATACTGATTTATGATTGCCGGACCGAGGTTCGATTTGTTTTGCAGTTACCTCCACATCATCAATATCCGACATATCAGAATCATCGTCATTCCACTCACCAAATTTGGCATCTAAGTTTTCGAATATCTTTTTTCTGAGCTCTAACTGCTTGGGATCAGCGCCCTCATCTTCAGACGCACTCTGGTCTTCTATTGAAGCGTCATTATCGTCATCAGACTCCGACCCTGATTCAGTGTTGCCTTCAACAGCATCCATTCTTTGTACATACGACGCAAATGTTTCTTTTTCTTCCCCTTCCTGGACGGTCTTGAGGTACTCTTCATAGGCCGCTTTCCTGTCCCCCAGAGGACCCTGAGCTTTGGCCCAAGCTTTCTCAGTTTTTTTGCGCTTCTCAAGGGACTTTTTCATGCTCAACACTTTAACGTAGAGACGCTCGGCGGCCGCAAACTCCTCCCCGCCTATTTCCGTCAAAAGCTTGCACAGGCGCCGCTCGTACTCCAGCATGCGGCCTTTCTTGTCTGCCTTCAACTTGCGCAATCTTCTCGACCTCTTTTCCGCTCCAAGTACCTGATGCCGAGCAAGAAATTTGATTGTGAGGGACATATCATTAATTTAAACCTACGCATTTATTTCTAATGCTTCAATAATGCAATGAAGCAAGGCAGCATGGCAGTCTACCTAGATCTCCAGAGAGTGATTGTGTCCAATATAAATAAAGCATGCATCAAAATTATGCTTCAGGATATAAGGGTATTTAATTGCCAAGATTTTAAGAGCACTGTTCTAAGCTCACGAACCGTGATTTTGTCTCCTAGACCAACGTTGTTCATAACAAAATATTACAACTGGGTTTACAAACATTTTCGCTATTTTTTTCACTCAAGAATTTTTTAAATTGCCTCATTTGTCTGTTGTGCTGACTATTTTACAGGCTGTGAAGTTCAAGCCTCATTCCATTTATTTATACGAATAGCGCGCAATGATCATTTTCAGCTTAGCTTACTCGGTGCAAAAAGGTATCAGTGTAGGTGACCACAAGGCACACATAATTGTAGGGAGGCCACACCTCTGTCTAGCACTGTCACGCTATAGTGTGGTAGACCTCACGCTATAGTGTGGTAGACCTCACGCTTTAGTGTGGTAGACCTCACGCTATAGTGTGGTAGACCTCACGCTATAGTGTGGTAGACCTCACGCTATAGTGTGGTAGACCTCACGCTATAGTGTGGTAGACCTCACGCTATAGTGTGGTAGACCTCACGCTATAGTGTGGTAGACCTCACACTACAGCAGCACCAGAAGAAGCCCTTGAGCATGAAACCCTCAACAATTTAGACAACCACACAAGAAGTTCCCTCAAGTCAATTTCAGAGTAGGAATAATTGAACACACCTTGACGCAGAAAGGAAGTTGCGAGACCGACTGGCCGAAGTGGCTGGTGAAGCGCAGCCTCTGCTCCACCAGCGCCTTGTGCTCTGCCATGCGGCAGATGGCACTCGCACCCGCACTCGCGCCCTGCCATGTAGCACTTGGTAATTAACAAGGTAATATTGGTAATTCAGAACCACAGAAAAATACCATCAACAATATACTAATATCAATAATTCACAACTATGGTAAAATATAAACAATAATTAATAAGCTAATATCCATAATTTACAACTATATGATTATACAAACAATAAAACACAAGCTAATATTGATAATTCGCAACAATAGAAAGTAAAATCAATAATTAATACGCTCATCACACAACTAAAGGAAAATACAAACAAGTGCAAGGTATCATAGAACCTTGAGAAATAATAATGATGCTGATATGAAGAAGCTGTAATTTTTACAAGTAGTTGTTGTCAACACGAAATCAGGTTGAGTGAAAAAGCCAAGAGCCCATTTTCTTGATACACAAAAACAGTACACAAGGTAAAGGGATAAAGTTAAAAATTACAAACCTCTTTAGTAGCTGTGTTGAAATTCTTTGTGTTGAGAAGGACTAGCTTTCCAACATCATTTTCAGTCAAATTCTGGAAGGAAAAAGAAAGTTAAAGTAATGAAAACATAGTAGTGCAGACACATTTTTTTAAAACAGCTAAAGATGACTCTGTCATCATTATGGGTTGAGAATGATCAAAATACCTTGGAATATGAGCAATATAAGCACATGCTTCCTGTCACCACTCCCTCTCATATCTATTTTGAGCCAAAACCTTACCTTGACCAACAGCCCTAGCCACTTGACTTCTGCACACATTGGACAGTGAGATTTCTTTATCCTCACAGCCATATTTCCAACTAATTTAATTGAGTACGCACACATTAAAGCTGTCATTAATGTCATTAATTTTCCAATAAAACTGTTCCACTTCATTTGTTCTTCAGCAGAACTCGTCAAAGTATACTTCTAATAATGCAATAACAACAAAATTGCCTATTAATTCACACGCTAAGCATAACATGAACAATAAATAAACTAGCAACTATTGAGAAATAGTACGTGTAGTCTTCATCAAGTAGGAAATGAGTTAATATTCAAGTTAGAGGGATTCATTTAATTGAAAAATTATGAGACTGAGAGAACAAAAAATCTGCAAAAAATTATCTGCTCATGAAATGACTGGGGAATGTACATTAGAAAGACTTACTTTTAGTGTTTTCACTTCATTTTTGAGTTTGATCGCCTTCCTTTTATTCTTGAGAGCAGAAGCAGAAAGGCATTTCTGGTCATCTTTGTCAGTGGCTTTCTTGATCATTGCTTTGAGTTTGACAATGAGGCGAGCATGCCGGCGAATGATGCTGGTGCGAGCCGTCTGGATGCTGCTTTTCATTGAGACTAGCTGCAATAAATAAAATGTGGTCATTCAAACACCATGTACAGGCCTAAGATGAGAAAGAGAGTAATGTTAAATAAAATTCTAGATAGTGTCAACAAACGCCTTACATTTCAGTATTTAAATGTCATTTATCCTCATGATGCTATTTTACAATCAATTCCACATACCTAACACATATTGTATTTTAAACTTGAGAATAAATAAAATTCTAAAGAAATTAATAATTACTCAGAAAATGTTTTGGAGTCTAGCTCCATCATCAGTTCAAGTCACACACACATGATTGTCATTGGTTACATCTGTCAGCTCACACTTCAATTTGCAAGAACTGAAGCTAACTAACCATGCTATTTCAGTAGCAGTTATTGCATCAGTAGCTTTAGTGACCAAATTATATATTTACAACCAAATGATATATATTTGCACTGTACTCACAAAACTAATTCTCTTACTTGCAATACTTGTACTAGCCAGAATAGATATGGGATTATTAATTTCTCCAAAATGGCGAAAGCCATAAATGGAAAATTTCTAATTTATCCAAATGCATTGCCATAATTGCCTCTTAATTTTTCCAGTCTGTTAGGACCATAGCTTCAAATTTTTTCAGGATATAAAACCAGGAGTAAAATTACATTCGCATCAAAAATAGGAAAATATACAAGTTGAACCATATTATAACTTAATTTTTTATTTATTTGGGAAAATATTGAATTTAACCCATCAATGATTTAGAAAATTTTATTTCCATATTTATTTAATTGGAGACATTGCAAGAAGTATTACACAAATGACATTTTGCTTGCAAATGCTTTCTTTTCAAGATATTCAACTCTGAAGTTATAAAAACGTCACATAAAATGAACGGACATGTAAATAAGCTAAAATACAGTATTGATGAAACAATAGGCCAGGTTAGGTTAGTTAAACTAACCTAAACCAATCTAAGTAAACCTAAAATTAACAACTTAGCCATACCGAGATCAATGTTTTCCACACAGAAACTTCAAGTGTTCTGCATCTACCATCAGCCGGAAGAGCCATATTGAAACTTTTGTTAAGGCTATTCTTTTCTGAATGTTATTTATGCTTTACCTTGAAAACTAAGCATTTCCCAGAACAATTTAATTTGTGTAAAACATCTTAAAATATCTCCAATTACCTGCAGATACCTAAAAAACAATTCAAAATCATTTATGCTCTAAATTCAATAATAACCTTTATTTACCAAAATAATAATTAATTTACAAATAAAATTAAAAGCAGCTCAAGTTACACTAAAAGGAAACTTTACAAATAAAATTACATAATAAATGTACTCGGTAATTTAAATAATACTATTGAACCATTACAAGGTTATCAAACCATACACACAAGGAAGTAGACATATTCTAGCTACTTACAAATTTGTACAGCAATTCTGGCGTAAGATCATTGCTCCCTGTTTCAGATGCTGCTGACTCTGATGTTGTCATGGTGTCCTTTCAGAATAGTTTCCTTGCAGGCACAGAATAACCAACAAATTACTCTGTTATACTGAAACAAAAATGTTACAACCTTTAGTGGAACAATCTGGGTCAATATCGGGTTTAATGCGCTCACAGAAATTGAGAATTCCATTCCAAAGACTTGCTAAAGGAACACATTTAAAAACGTTTTACAAGAATGATATTCTGCTAGCTGATACGTTATTTTCAAGTTATTCAACTTTGAAATTTTCGTTTTCCATAGAAGTTCCAATAAGTTTGCGCTTGAGCGGAAGCTGTTAGACTACGTTTGAGTACTTTGAAATTTATTGTTTGCCAACCACGCAGAGCCTGAACCCACAGCTTGGATGTTTTAGTTAATAACACAACAAAGGGTTGCACCCAAAAATATTACCTAATAAAAATATTCTAATATTGAATCTACGGTATTCACTCCTACGGTTTTGCTAATGTTCTACGGTTGCCGCCATATTGAAACTGATGTCGAGTGCATATCGATTTAAGTCTTCCCAATTCTAGTCCTGCTAATATTTTTGAGCAATAACCTTTATCGTGTTATTAACTAAAACATCCTAGAAGTGGGGTTCAGGCTCCGCGGTGTTGGCTAATTATAAATTAGGCCATATGTTGCAAAAACAATAACTTTCCATGCGCTCCGCCCACTTACAGCATTGTTGGAACTTGCGCGGGAAAGCCATTTCATGAGCGCCATTCCTATAACTTTAAAGTTAAATAACTCTAAAATAATGCATCAGCAAGCAGACTGTCATTCATGTAAAACGTTTTCAAATTTGTTCCTTTAGTGATTATTTGGAACAAATTCTTCATTTCTGTGAGCCCATTAAACCCAATATTGACCATAATCTGTTCAATTTTAGAAATAAATTTACTCTACCAAATAAGCAAGTGCCTATGGACATGAGGGCCTTTGTTCTGTCCCACAATTTTCTCTAGAATAACACATGCACAGTATAATAAGATGGTTTGGCCAGCAAACCCTTGATTTTTCATTTCTTTATCTAACCCTACAAAAGAATTCGTGTTAAATTCACATTTAGCATTTCAGGTAACAGGCATTTCGCTGGTTTCCTTTATACTATTCGAATACCACATCTTATAGAGACTCTCTATAATGTTCATACGTACTACACTCTAAAACCAGGTTTCGTTAGTTCTACTCCTCGCATACATTGCATATTAATCCATTTCACCTCCATATGCGCCTACTATCACTTGAAGTACGAACTACACTCTAAAACCATAGGTTTTGTTATTTATTTTACTCTTCTGTCATATTGTACAAATAATCTATTATTCCCTTCATTCTACCTTCAAGCGCGCCTGTTCACACTTAAGGCCTTACATCCGCACACAAAGTTGATTTCTAAAAGCTCCACAGAAAAGCACCCAATGAACTTGAACTTGAAATTGAGGGCCGACAGTGTCGGGGCCTTTGTAACGGCCTGCAATTCCCTCCTCA
>JACJUY010000557.1:69038-84936 GCA_014220935.1 Platorchestia sp. MABIK | reverse complement strand
ACTGTCAAAATCAGATTAGGCAGAACTAAGGAACTCATTTTGATGTGCTTTTCTGTCCATCATTTTTTTGATTCAACATTTTACACGGGTATCCCAATACCAATGTGTTATTATCAATTAAGGATGCTTTTAGGTTAAGGTGTTTTAAAAACCAATGTATTGACAGCTTATGTTTGTACTCTATTGGAAATAACTGTTTTTTCTTTTCTTTTTTTTTCTTGATGAATTTAGCCCCAGCTAGTAGCGAACTGGATGACCAAGTCACTCGGCATCCAAATCTTTAGGCTTATCGGGTAAGCCGGTGAGCATGAAGCGTGTTTTTCTTTTTCAATTTTCCAATGTTAATGAAAGACAAATAAACGCATGTACACTATTTCTCCATTACTCTTGTGAAATTCATGTTCATAAATGATTTTGTAAGTTAAAGTGTAATATTACGGGAGATAGATAACCTCATATCTACAATGGGGATGCACACACAAGCTTCACAAACAAGACAAGGTCTCATGCGTTTATTTTGGTCTCCGTTATCACTCTACGGTCCACTCTAAACTCGTTTTGAATGCACTAGACTCCAAATATTACCTCTTGTTTCGCACAGCGATGAATAAATTAATATTTGAGTTGGTGTAAAGTGTTAATGTACAGAAGAAATGCGAAAGTAACTTAACAAGCTATTTTGATCATTCCCATGCACGCCATGAATTGGACTGTTCCTATACAACCTATTTATGTGCACTTTCATTTCAACGATATGCATCATGCTTAGATTGTTATCGTTATTATTTTCTTGAGAATTTTTACCTCATGGCTTAAATATGATCGTATCTTGTAAATTCTTACTTCTGTTTCTCTGAAATAATGACCACATTGACAAAATGATGTTAAGGTTGAGTATATTTTTTTGACTGAACGTTACTCATCGTGAGCTTTTTTCTTGTCACTTCAGGATTTCATACTTCAATCACAAGACACCATATTTTAATATGGAAAACTTTGTAAAGAGTCAAATCTTTCTAAAAATGATATTCAAACTCAATATTAATAACAATTCTGCGTGGATCGTCAGTCGATCGGATATCGGTCAGTCTATGACAGACTTTATCTTATGTTCAAGGTTTTCAGATTCAAGAAAGCGTAAATATTCATCACCACAATCTTCAGTATCAGTGACAGCTCGCTAATTTATTTCTATCAGGAAAGTAAAATGACCTGAACTACAATACAAATTTACCGACTCAAAGAAAAAATCTCGAAATAACCTAATGCGTCGAAAGAATCCTACACGTGAATTAGAGGCATTAAGAGGAAATTTAACTCCAACGCAATAAAGAGAGATACTTAGCTTTCTCATACGCTATTGGAAGACATTGTTCGGGCATAGAACACATAGGATTGTTAGTTAACACTTCAATATAGACAAATACATAGGGGGCAGGGGTTACGGAGATGGTTATTTAGTGATTAGACTCGGAGCATGGACACAAAATTCCCCATTGTGACGATAAAATGTGTGTTCTATAAAAGAAATCTTTCTCGCTGTGCCCTAGGAGCGAACGGAGCGATGGCGGCACTCTCTACCTCGTACCGGGCGTTGATTGCAAGTGCCGGCTTATTTTTGAACGAGCTTCATAAGTGTGAGGAGTCGTCTGAAAAAATGCATTATAAACCTAATCTCACTGTTAAAATTTATACATTTTCATAAGAGTCGCTAAGAATATTTTAAATAATTTTCCTCGCAAAGAGAATCAAAAATAACAGAGTGAGAATTGCTCTCGGCGTCAACATTTGCCATTTACGAGAGACGAGCCTCTGTGTTCGAACGTAGTTTGGGTGCGTTGTTTTGATGCGTCGTCGATGTATACCTCGTGGTGTGAAGGAAAATCAGAAGATTTGGTGAGGAACAGTTAGCGTGTGCCCCTCTGTCTCACTCGAACATAATTGTTTGAATAGTAATGACAATGGCGTTTTATGTAGAGCGTTATGGAAAGCTACGTAACCGAACACATTTTTATTCAAGCTTCATGTAGAAAAATTGTTTAGGCTCACGTTTTTTTATTGTTTTCCCGATAACTTGTGTTGTAGCGTCTATTTCAGTGAACTCGGTCAGCAAGGGGTAGATAAAAAGATAAGATATTGAAGTATTGATCATGAAGATAAAACATTAATCATCGTTTGTTTTAATTTTCTCATCCTCACAGAAGGGTGAATTAAAAATATTAGAACGCAACTTGAGGAGAGTGAAATTAAAATATTATAACGCAACTTACTTTTTTGACTTGATAATCGCGATGAAGAGAAGATTACAAAGCGCGCTCGGCCTGGGGCGACATCTCAGGGTTATCAGAACCTTGAATTTCTCGACAACGCCTGCCTCCAGCTGCTCTCGCAAGCTCAGGTAATGTTAATAAATGCTTTCATTATTTCAGGAAACTTATATATTGAAATACAAAATTCATTGTTTAACAACCGCTGGGGTTTTGGTATGTGCAAAAAATCAGCTGGATTTAAGCTTTCGCTGATTGCCCCGTGTCTGATGAACATTCCAATCTGAAGTTCACACGATGTGATTATTAATACCTACGGAAAAAAAACAGTTCATTTCCAATAGTGGCACAAGAAGAACGTATGGATTTGACCGTTCTTTTTGTGTCACCCTGGCCGTCTTAATTAGGGAGGCTTAAACTAACTTGTTTTCTAACCTTTATGCTTTCAAAACTTTGCGCTGTAGGCCATTCTATTGCTTACCTGAACTTAAGCATTGCAGGAATAAACTTAGGCAGCGGGGAATTTGGTTTACCGCTCTAGTCACTACAAAGGGTGGCGCAAAAAGAACAGTCAAATCCATGCTTTCTTTTCGCGCCACCCTGTACATTTTTATTGACGCGATAAGTGGTACGGAGAAGAAAGTGGGTTAAATCAATGCGTTCTTTTTGCTCCACCCTGTACATTTTTTTGATTCATTTAGTGGTACGGAGGAGAACGTGCTCAGCTCGCAGTACCCGGTCACTCCGTTACCCAACGTCGGCATCTCCCAGTACGTGTTGGACCGCTGCAGTCCCTCCACCACCGGGACCGCCATCGTGAGCTCACTCTGTTATGAAAAAAAGAAAGGAAAATAGTTTATTTCCAATAAAGTTGATACATGGAATGTATAACATTAGTTTTTAAAATACCTTTACATAAAGATCCTTAGTTGATTTTCACACATGGGTATCGTTATACCTATGCTTATTTTCAAAACAAATGATTGAGATATACACATGCCATTATCTCAAATTTCAAGGCTTGTCAGTGTTTACGCACCTCTGCTTCTTTAGGATAGGAAGTTAACGTTTGCCTCCAAAGAATAAATCAGTTAATGTTTGTGTACGTACTTCTACCTCCCTAGGACAAGGGAATTAATTTTTATTTAGAATTGTCTCCATAGGATGAATTAGTTAATGTTTGTGTACCTTTGCCTTTTTAGGGTATGCTGATTAATTTTTATGTAGAATTGTCTGCCTAGGAAGAATTGTCTCCACAGGATGAATCAGTTAATCTTTGTGTACCTTTGCTTCCCTAGGATGAGCAAGTTAATATTTATGTACTTTTGCTTACTTAAGACAGGCAAGCCTACCTTGGCATATACCCTCATAGTCGACTGGTCATATCGAAAGTCATTTAATTTGTAAGAGCTCTGCTACTAACTCAAAAGATAAAACGTGCTTGGTGCATTCATTGTTTATTAGTAGGTCCCATTTATTTAATGAGTCATGGGATACTGTATAACACATTTCAAAACATGTCGAATGACATGGAAAACAAACGCAAAACAAGCTGAGGCTCATAATATCTGAATTCTGACAAATTTTCCCTGCCTCTATGTCTACTCACAAAGTCTAGTTTACGCGACGAAAAATTCAGCCAGCAAGTGAAACAAAATATTTAGCGCGACGAAAAGACCAGCCAGCAAGCGATACAAAAACGATTTCCGTTCTATACACCCGTCAGATTGACGGTGTGACAAACCGATCCCTCACGTACGGAGGCCTCATAGACGCCATGCATCGATGGGGAGCGGTGGTGCAGAAGATGCGCCGGGACGGCTCACCGCCCCCCACCGTTGCTATACTCATGCACAACTGCCCCGACTACCCCGTCATATACCTCGGCACCACCCTTGCGGGTGCCGTCTTGACCACGGTGAACGCCAGCTACACAGCAGGTGCGTGTGCATCCGTTGTATCTTAGCTGTGAGGTTGAGAAGAGTAACTTGTTTTTGAATAGATTTATCCGATATATTCGGGCCGTCCTAATATTATGATAAAGCATATCCGTGAATGCTGCTTTTATTGAGTACTAATTTACGTTACCTTCTTACTGACGTTTCACATATGAAGAGGGATGTAGCCGGTACTTAATGTGCGTTAATAGTTAATTAAATCATGAAGAAATCAGACTTATGGTCCGAGCCTATTACAGCACTTCAACAGGAGGAAGACAATCTATCGTTTAATTTAACAGCAGCAATGAAACGAGTGTGGGCATATATACAATTAACCATCAAGAAATTTCGATCAAAAGGTAGCTCCTTTCAAAATTTCATGTAGCGTCAAGTATGGAGAACTTCATTAAAAATTTCAAGTAGTGTCCAGTGTGAAGAGGTTCATTAAAAATTTCATGTAGCGTCCAGCATGGGAAAACATTTTCCACGAAGATACTTTTACCAGACGAGGTGGCGCACCAACTGGTGGACAGCGGCGCGACGGTGCTGGTGGTGGGCAGTGACATCGAAGAGACGGCCATGAAGGCCCTGCGTCTGATGCAGGAGGGCAGTCATGCAGCGCCCCAACTCTTCGTCGTCGGGCCTTCTTCTCACGGCCACTCCGACCTCAGGACGCTTCTCAGCGACCCCGCCGCTCCATTTGCTGATCCTGTCGACGTAAGTATTGTCTGATGTCGTTAATCTGAGCCCTGCATGATCTTCGTTGCGATCGAAACTATCGATGGCTTTTTGACCGTCTCTCATGCATCAGATGTTCGTGCGTCGAACTTAGAGTGTCAAAATAATTAATTGTGTGTACATTTCATCATTTCCGTTAGAGATTTTTTATACAATCTTGAACTCAGCGCTTGTGCTTAAATTTTTATTCATACGCAAGTTAAAACATCTCAACCTCTAACGATCGATGCTCCTCTGAACAGCTACCACTTTTAAGGGGACTGACACGTTCGAACGAACTTTTTCCCTATTGGTCAGATTAATCTGAAAATCGCACCACATACGTAAATAAGAATTTTTAATCGTTTGTGCTCGTCGATACGTTTCGAATTTTTGCATAGAAAACGAGTTATTCTGAAAAAATGTTTAAGGAACACTTTTCAAGGCGAAATTCAAGCCAAACCAATTGTTTTTAAAAACAACTTTTAGCGTCATCGCATTTAGAAAACATTATTAAACAATCTCTGTTGATTAAAAATTCAAATTCGTTGTTAGTAACATTTTACGAATTTCCTTAAAAAAGCACAAAATCAATTTTTCACGATATAAAAAATCATGACTAGAAGATAAAAGCCTAAATTGAAAATGTAAGCAATAGAGATTGTAGTACATCTAATTACGAATAAAATGAGCCTTAAACCAAGTCGCTACGTCAATAAACACGAGCGGAAGAGTAAATCTCAGAGAAGTAAAGAATAAAGAGTAAACCTCAAACAACAGCTCAAACAAAAACCATATTTTATCAATGTAAATATCTCTTATAGGTATTTAATTTCCCTTTAATTACAACTATAGTGCAACTTATTAGTTACAAGGCAACGAATCATCGTAAATCCTAAACTATCTTATTTTACACTTTTCTCTACTAGTGAAAGCAGGTTGTTTCATGAAGCGTCGAAGTAGTTCTTCATTTTACTGGGTCGACCACGTCGCGCTTTAACTAAAAGAAGCGGTCTAAAGAGCAAAATAAAATTTCTTTCGTGCAAGGCATAAATCAACTGCAAATGTAGTGACAAATATTTAAGGATTGATAATATTGATATACTACAGATTAATAAACTTACCTAACCCACATTTTCTAGTACCTTACTGCATCCCCGTTTGAAATAAAATAGCTACAGTTGAAAAGGGTATAATGTTAAATTGAGACATTCTTTAGCGTATTTGCATCCAATTACGCTTGCACCCGACGATAGGAACGCTTGTGTTGAAGAATAACCTGCAAACTAATAATTCTTAATTGCAACAAAACATTCGTTGAAAGATTCGGAAATGAGCTCCCACGCCTTCAGGTAACCAACAAACAAATTATTTTTAACAGCCATAAGACGGCTTCTGGTAACCAACTAACAAACAATTCTTTATAGCAATAAAACGGCTTCAGGTCCAACAAAAAAATAATTCTTAATAGCCATAAAACGGCTTCAGGTAACCAACTAACAAATAATTCTTTATAGCAATAAAACGGCTTCAGGCAACCAGCAAACAAGTAAATCTTACTAGGAATAAAACATCCTCTGAAAGGTTGTGACCTGAGCTCCTACGCCGCAGGTTGACCCCAGCAGCGTGGCGGTACTGCCGTACTCGAGTGGCACCACCGGACGCTCCAAAGGCGTCTGCATCAGCCACAACGCCATCACTGCCAACATAGAAATGTTCTCCTGCACCGATTTTTACAAAACTCCCGACCCTGGTGACTATCCAGCTTACTTAAGACAGGCAAGCCTATCTTGGCAGATGTCCTCACAGTCGACTGGTTTGTATGAGCTCTGTAACCCTCTAAAAAATACAATGTGCAGATGTCTTCTTTCTTTGTCTTCTTAGATGTGTACTTTCTTTGACGCGTGTTCCTATGATGAGGCACATGGAATGGAGCATTTCCATTCGAGACTTTCAATGTAAGATTTTCCCGGTTGTCCAAACAAAGGATGTTCTTCTGAGTGAGGTGGTCTTTACGTACATGAAATATGTGTAGGATTACAGGCTTCATCTCCGAAGGCCGAGAATGCTGATTGTGTCCACCTCCTGTCTAAGAGACTAGAATAATTACCGAGGTCCCCTCAGCGTCTCAATAGTAGAGTTAGCAATTTTTGTCGTTGGGAGTCTGTTGCGAGTCGTTAAGGAGTTTCTCTTTCCCATTATATGTTTTTCTCGTTGAATTTTCTCTCATATTTACCCACGTTCCCGATTGAGGTTGTGTCTGTCTGTTTCTCACTCACTTTAATACGTAAAATCGCCCTCTGTTTCTCTCTCACCTAATTCACATCATCGGCCTTTGTTTCTCGCTCATTTAATTAGCACAGTTGCCCTCTGTTTCACCCTCACTTAATTTGCATAATTGCCTGCTGTTTCTCTAATACTTAATTCTCATAATTGCCTTCTTTTACTCACTCATTGAATTTGTATATTTGCTGTTTGTGTCTCACTCACTCAATTGTTTGTATGGTCTCCCTTTGGAGATGAGCGAACCGCCCTGTGATCGCCCGCTGTAAGGTGGAAGACAGCACGCTTGGGTTTTGCAGGAAAAGTAAAAAAATGTGCAATTCACATTTGTTTAAAGACGAATTATAAATACTTAGCCTAGGAATTCAAAAACGTGCGAAATAATTTTCATCGTCATAACGCTGGGATTAATCGGGTGAAACTAACTGACTGCGTTGGGCAGAGAAAACAAATTCCGCGTCGTGTGCTTCAACTTTTAATGACTACTAAAATATTCACGTCATTATGTTTTCGCTATCGTTAAAAACCTGCTAAGGTTTCCGTTTTTGCTATTAATAGAGCGCAGAATGTTTCAGTAGACCATTGCGTAAACGAAAAACCAAACTACTCTTGAAATCTTTTGTTATTTTGCAAATATGAGCACTTTAGTCTAACGTTACCACTCACAAAGTGTATCTGTAATTCGAAAAGAAAATTAAAAATGTTACTGTTTCATTCACTCAAACGCTATAAAATCATAACTGCAACCCAAACCATCTCTTCTAGTATTTGTAAACTGGAATCTTTATCAACTAAATTGCCTCTTCCGAGCAGATGCCCCCGACAGATACTTGGGACTACTGCCCTTTTTTCACATCTACGGCATGCTGACGATCATGTTGCACGCATTCAAGTATTCCGGCACCGTCATCACGCTGCCCAAGTTCGACCAGAAAACCTTCGTGCAGGCATTCAAGGACCACAAGGTACCACTCTCGACTTACGTAAAATTAATAATATCCTAATCAATAAATAATCATATAAAATACCAATAAATATGTATGTAGAACGTTAATTTTGTCGAAGCGAAAGTATTTCACGTAACAATTTCTACCTCAGCTCTTCGTGCCAGATGATTTTCAGATCGCTCATCACTCCTACTTTCGGTCGGTCACACTTCTTATTTCGCTTTCTGACAAACATGTTTGAACTTCTTTTCTCTGCTGCTCTCAGCGCCCAAGTTTTTGCCCGTCAAAATGTTAAATGTGGAGTAATTTAAAGCAGATTCTATTACGTGATGGTAACCAGCCGTCTTCGCTTCAAAACTCTTGCCATGGACTCGGCTATTCATCACCAGCTTGTGCCACCTCGTCACGGGTTATTGAGCATAAAATTGGAAAACTTAAGAGGCTCTAAGATTGGCGAGTGCAACTTACGCTTGAAAACCATCAGTTTCTCCGAGGGTTGATAAGCTGTTCGCATAATTGGTGTCATCGACCGCCAAATATTCGATGACACAATTATCAGATGGTGATCATTTGTTATTATCATAAAATGATTATCTGCAATAATTCTCGTCGGCATCATCGCTAAAAATCTCCTGCATTATCCTGATGAAACAAATTTGCTCGGCCGGGTTGAACTTCGGCCACTGTGCTCTCTGCTAGCATGCGTATTTCTCTGATGTGAAACTTAGACACCGCAATCTGAATCCTCAGAAGAAAAAATCATGAATTCCCATTTTTAGCAGGAATTTTGCACACTGTTGAATTCTGACAGCATTAGACTGTTTGAAGTACGCTATAGTCAATACATTTTTGTTTTTAAAACTGAATTCGTCATTTAATCTTAAAAACTAATGAGAACTAAGTAATGAAACATTGAAATAATATGTGTTGTTTTCAAACCCGTGTCTGTTGACTAGAAAGCAGTAGTTTCAGCCTAAAAGAGGTTGGAAATACTAAAAAATTGTAATCCATTACCATGAGGTAGACCTTGTGAACGGGTCAGTCATCCACTTTGAGCCTTTGAGCCACGCAAGCATAACTCACGCTCTGTACTTACAGTTCACGACCCTTCATTTGGTGCCGCCTCTCATCAAATTCATCAATGAGAACGATGATCTGAAGAGCGAAGACCTGCAAAGCTGTCATTCAGTCTTCTGTGGTGCTGCTCCAACCTCCAAGTCTTCCGCCGAGCAGTTCCAAGCCAAGTGTGGGTCCAGCGTCAGCTTTCGAGAAGGTACACTAGAATTGTCACTATTCGAGAAGGCACACTAGAATTGTCACTACTCGAGAAGGTACACTAGAATTGTCACTATTCGAGAAGGTAGACTAGAATTGTCACTATTCGAGAAGGCACACTAGAATTGTCACTATTCGAGAAGGTACACTAGAATTGTCACTATTCGAGAAGGTACACTAGAATTGTCACTTTTCGATAAGATACACTATAGAATTGTCACTATTGGAGAAGGTACACAAAGTTACGCTGGTCTTAAACATTAAGTTCAATTCAGTTTTCCATGTGGATATAAGTTTTACTCTAACATTTAAAAAAAAATGTCTGTTTGGCTATTTTTACTTTTCTTGAAAGGCATTAGAATGTCCACGGTAACACTACTGCGTTTTATGTATTTGTATTGTCCTCCTGATATTAGACATCGCGGGAGTACTAATGTGGCCACATTCCTATTCTCTAAAATAAATGAGAGCTTATTCATGGTTAGAATTAATTATAATCATACAGTTGAGCACTGATGCTGAATAGGGACGCCAAAAAATTTTTTTTATGGTGATTAGTTATAAAAGGTTATGCCTCCGTGGAAGTGGTTTTAGCAAAATTATAGAAATAGTTCAGGATTTCAAAAGGAAAAGACTGTTTAAATCATGGTACCTATAGAGTTTAACTCACATATAAATGTAAAGTATTCGGGGAATAATTGAACAGTCTTCTGTTGAAAGGTACATGAAGTCAAATAAAAGCGAAAAGACGTTGATTCATTCTTCATCAACTTGTAGGAATAGAGTTAAGTGCAGAAAAAAGGAGACCAGGCTATCAATTGGGCGACAAGAAATGGCTACGGATTCGTGTGAAGATTGTTTGGTCAGAATTGACATTGTCCACATCTTTTCCGTAGTAAAAAATCTTCCATAAATATTGTTATGGTTAACACTTTGATCCCAACGTGCGCCACCGATGGCCACGAAATACTTATTCAAAGCTAAATGAGGACATGATCCAGTTAATGATTGCCCTTTTCAACATTGCTTATTGCAATTAACTTTAAACTCTAGTAAAATATTGAACATCAGTTTAATCAATTGCGGTCAAAGTGTTAATAAACAATTTTAAACAACAATTTATTTACCACAGGTGATACAGAGGTAGAATGTTTCTTAAAGGCTAGTACAATGGTCAAATTTGCGTATAGCTATACCTGTGGGCCCGAACAAGTTGATGGATTTTTATAATGAAGTTCTCTTTCCTCCTACAGGGTACGGTATGACTGAGGTGCTGATTACACACCTGACTCCAATTATCGATGCCAAGTTGGGCTTCTGCGGCCGGCTTTTGCCGCACGTAAAAGCAAAAGTTGTGGACCCCACAACGCTCGCTGCTCTGCCGCCTGGAGAGCGCGGGGAGCTCTGGGTGAAAACGCCCACTGTAAGTGTCGGTTGCTGCAGTGCCTCAAAAGGAAGAAAAACAGTTTACATTTCCGATAAAGATGGCACAAAAACATCATTGGTTTTTAAAATACCTTAAAGTTAAAATCATTAGTTGAAATGCACACATACTAGGATAGAACATAATTTTAGTAAAATCGAAAAGTTGTCCCAGAAGCAAAAAATCGCACAAGAAAAGCTGTGAACATTGGGGACGATCGATCATGGAAGTAATGTAGACGAGTTAGCCAGCTGCACGTTTGCTACAATGTGATGATTTTTTCTTCCTATCAAAACAGATAATTCCGGTCAGCCCATATCTGGATACTTTTTAACAATGCAATAATTGAGATCTCAATTTCTGTCACGTGCTTTTAGATTCTCACCAGTGTTTCATGTGATTATTAGTGCTCGAAGATAGCCATCGCTGTTTTGAGAAGTTCACCAGGGCTTTTACATGATCACTACTCGTGTAGTGCTTTAAGTGGGCCACCAATGCTTCAAGACGTTCACCAGGGCTTTTGATGTTACCAACAAACTCTACTATGTTCTTAGCACGCTCTAATGATATTCATTGTCATAAAGCTTTTATTTCTTCATTGAAACCTATTGTTTACTTAATCATAGTATCTTTAATTCATCCATAAAGCAACTCCTAGGAAAATTATGCATGTGTCACTTTCTTGAATCTATTTCAAAAGCATTAAAAAAACCTCGCACCTTTATTAAATTTTGTGAACGACAAAAGTGGTACCTTTCTTAAGTTATTGCTTAGCTTGTATTGTTACTGAACCTTCCGTTTCAATTTATTTAGGCAATAAACTAAATAATTACTTAAAAAAAAACATCGACATCTTAGGATGCTGTATTTCCAATCAAGCCTGATAAATTTGATCTTAAGCATTGGTTTTTCAAATCTCTTATAACTAACACTATATATAGGACACCATGACAGTTCCCCCGTGAAGCCGGTACCCATTTACTCACCTTCCTGTGTGTCATAAAAACAATCACCCATCCCAGCCCCAACATAGTGGGTCAGGAGAGAAATCTAATAATCACGATCTGAGGTTGGCGAAGAATAACTCCATGAACTAACTTTCATCGCTTTCGGCATACCGAGAACTGCTTGTTGGTGCACCGTTTAGTTCTTCTCTATGGTCGCAGTGATGTGCTGCTGGTTTGAGTGATTCATTAATTATTGTCTTAACACTTTGACTGTGGGAGGTAAAACTGAAGTTTAATATTCAACTCAAATTTAAAGTCAATAGTCGTACATAATGTTGAAAATAGCAAACATTAACTGGATCAAGCCGTCATTTAAATTTCACTAAGTATTCATGAAAATTGAGTTTTTGACTACTGGTCGATGAGCAGCATAATGAAAATTCCCTCCGAGTGCCACCGGTTGCTCACGTCGCAGTCAAAGTGTTCCATTAATTGTTTTAATCGTTTTATTGTTGATGGCAGATGATGGTCGGCTACCACAACCGCCCTGACGCCACCAAAGACACCATTGACGAGGAGGGCTGGCTTCACACGGGCGACATCGCCGTGTGTGACGAAGATGGCTTCTGCTCCATCGTCGATAGAATGAAAGAACTCATCAAAGTTAAAGGATTACAGGTAAATTCTCATTTGTTTGTCTTATATCATAGTTTGTTTTTTATTAAAGCCTTCCAGGTAAGAGCGGTGGCGGGATAAATCTTCAATGCGTGAGTGAAAAACACTCCAAATATTGCGAAAACTAATCTCATTTCTTAGAGTTATAGACCATATTAGCATTGGAACATAATTTGAGTGCATTTCATATGTGTAGTATTTGAGTGCATTTCATATTTGAGATGTGTAGACTGACAGCAGATGCGAGTTAGCATCTTAGTGAATCATCTATTCGATCCTATGCCTATTGCCTAAATCCGTGACATTTCCGAGCGGCTGTTACATAAAATTTCGTACCACATTTACATATCGTTTTCAACTTACTAGGTTATTTCAACACGTCCTGAAGTTTTGTTCTCAAGCAGAAAAATTTCAAGTACATTTCTTTGCAATTAGGTGTCCCCGTCGGAGCTGGAGGACGTGCTGCTGAAGCATCCCGCCATAGCGGACGTCGGAGTGATAGGCGTCCCTCACGACAGTCACGGCGAGGTGCCTCGAGCCTACATCGTCAGGAGCAAGAAGGCCTCCGTCACTGAGGCCGAAGTGAATGCCCATATGAAGGAGCGCTTGGCCCGCCACAAGCAGCTGTTGGGAGGGATTAAGTTCGTCGAGGACTTGCCCAAAAATCCAACAGGCAAACTTCTGCGCAGAACGCTCGCTGAAATGGCCGCCAAGGAACTGCAATGATTATTCATGCAACTGTTTTTAGGGCTTTTTGAGGTGTTTTCACCTCAACACTTCAAGGTGTTTTTTGGACAATGCAATAGCTTTAAAAGAAATTCTATACCAACGTTTACATTTAGGAAAACTAATTGGTTGTAATTGGTTACAATAATTCTAGGATTGCTTATAGTTGGCTTTGTAGCGTAAAATAAAGAAAACACACAATTTCTGATCGTCGTGGTGGTTGAACGTCAATACAGCGTCAAAATTCTGAGTTATAATTTTGGCTCCCGCGTGTACGGTTACTTGCATGATCGCGTCCAGTGGAATTTGGAGATCATTTTGTTGCGGTGTTTGGTTGACGTTCATGATGAAGTGAAAAACACTGTTCGTCATGTGGTGATATACTGATCGTTGCTCGGCGCTTATTTAAGATTAGGTACCTCTCGGGGTTACGTAGGAGTCATGAGCAATAACGAGCAACGTCGGCTTATAGTGTCTGTCTTCGTCAGTGTAAAATTCTCCTGTTCGGTGTTCTCTTAATAACCTGAATATTCAGTTGATAATCCAGCGCCTACTTGAGTACTTCATGCAATGACTTTCATAGATTCGTTTCATTTGAGCTGGTAATGTACTACCCATTGATACTGTTATTGTATTTTTATTCTGTTAAGCCAGTTCATTGAAATTGTTCATCCGGCAGTTGTTGGACACAATCAAGTACACACTCTGCAGCCCCTGCAAGGATAAACGTTGAACTTCTCATTCCTTCACATTCGAGTCTATTCTATTGTTTGTGCCCAGCCAATACGTGCTAAATATGTTCATGTCCATGACTTTCCCTTTCAAAACATGCAATTATGTTGCTATCAAGACCCAGCGCTGATTTCAGAAGTACGTGTTTTGATATACGCGTAGCTTGTCTCTTTCTTGGCTCGGGCTGTTAAGCATCAGGCTTAGAACTAGGGAGAGCCTGGATCGATCCCAACACGGTGTTAATGGTATTTTCACCGCACCGCAGCTCTTTCGTGATAATGGCAAATAGAGAAGACAGGTAGAAGAGGCAAGAGGGTGAACACTTTTGCTCACTGAGCTTGCTCTCCTCTCCTTCTCCTTAGATTAAGAAGCTAAAAAATTATTTTTAAAACTGCATTGTAATGACTGAGAATAAAGATGTTTCCTTAAAAGATGGAAATTAATCATGGATATTACTTACTGATCTTATGTTTGGCGTTACATATAGAGTGGAGTACCACAACACTCCCAGCACTCGCAGGTCGGTTTCCTGATCTAGACAACTTCCTAACACAATGCGTGGCAGTCAACCACTAGCGCATGCAACTGCTCACTCTCTTCTACAAATAAGCTCAGTTTGAATTAAGTAGTGAGGTAAGCTTAATTTCAATTTTGTGTCCCTGAAGAATTTTGGCATGAATGCGTTTCGAAGCTATACAATTTTCACTTTTTCCTTATCTTTTGATTGAAGATAAATAAACTTTTTCGTTCATTTTTCGCTCTGAGAAACACTTGAAATGGCACACTATCAATCTCAGCGATGTGATTTCACAACGCTAATTTGTGTCGCTTAATGATTAAGTTCTAATTCAGAAGAGTGACTAATGGGACTTTTTGTAAGCTGATAAAATCTTCCAAGGTTATCGCAGTAAACTCTTCAATTAACACTTGACATATCACAAAAACACTTTTCACTCGATAAAATATCACCTTTAAATCTCCATTTCCCGACGATAACGTTTATTTTGAGATCCTATTCCTTAATTTCCAGTCATCTTTCGTGTCGGTGAAAGTGTAATCTATACAAGCTAGGTGGCTGACAATTCTCTAGCATTTGACTGTTATCTAAATGACCTTGTCGAACAAGAGGACAAGCATATCAGTGAAGGACGTCAGTAAAGATATTTGGTTGTAGCCACAGAGCTAACTGACTGGTCCGGCGAATAGTTGCGGCCTGACATGTGTGGAGGATTGGTGACTCCAGTTGGGTTGATCATTTGCAGCTCAACAAATTAGGAAAACTGATCTACTCTTTCCTATGACTAGTGATCAAAATAAACAAGCCGTGAAGGATAGAAATATTTTGAATGACTTTTTGTGATTGTAAGGTATTAGAAAATTGGAAAAGAAAAATTGTTAGGTTTTTTTACATGTACTGTATTTGTGGAAGCAACTACCGATATGGCTAAAACAGTTCTGTCTATTGTATTCTAATCATAATCCACTATTTCCATGTCATGCACAATAACTTCTGCAACAATTGATTGAGATACAATGAATACATCCATTGGAATATGATGGAAAGAAATAATTGAAAACATCTCCAAAATAAACTCGTCACATCGTTTATACAACTTTCAATCCACTTCTACCTATGAACTTGAGAAACGTACCTTGTTATTTGCTCTACGCAAAGCATAGAGCCACCGGGTTCATTGTTCTGATTAATGAAAATCACCCACGCGAGTACGTGGAGCTGATCGACCTGTGCTCCATAAACAGTCGATTTAAACAATTTTAAACAATTTATTTACCACAGGTGATACAGAGGTAGAATGTTTCTTAAATCTAGTAATAATGGTCAAACTAGAGTATAGCTACCTGTGGGCCCGAATAAGTTCAGCGACTTCTAGGGCATCCTACCATCACATTATTCTAAGGTGTACAATACTGTTTAACCTAATTCACTTAACCTAGTTTCGCAATA
>JACJUY010000557.1:36112-67978 GCA_014220935.1 Platorchestia sp. MABIK | reverse complement strand
CAAGAGTTAAGGAGGCGCCAAGTCTTTTTAACGTCAGCTTTAAATTGAGTAAACTTGCGCGCAAAGTAGCTCTTTTTTGATGACCTTATCTGATTTGTCACATAGTTTCTGAATCGGTTATATGTTTCTCGAGATATTCGCCCTTCGTAAAGAAGGGTTAGGTACGCTTGACGTTTCTTTATATTTATCACGATGTCTCCAGTAATCCAAGGCTTTTGTTTATTTTTTGGGGTAACTGTACGGGTTACAATTGGGCAACACTGATTGCATGCGACCATTATAGTTTCAGTCAACTTTACTACTGCTTTATCAATGCTCGCTGCATTATTGGGTTGAGACATGTACAATGTCAGTATTGATTCTTCTAAAACAGTGCACATTTCTTCTAAATTTGATTCGTTTACTTTGCGATATGAGTAAGTTTCAGCCCGTGGCTTGGTGCAAGCAATATAGATATTTTTCTTAACAAGAAAGACTGGAAAATGATCTGATAAGTCAGAAGTAATGATTCCAGAAAGAAAATCACTTGGGTCTGTTATAAAGAAATTGTCAAGCAGCGTAGCAGTTTCCGAGGTTATTCTTGTAGGCTTTGTGATGATCGGAAGGAAAGATTGAGACTGAAAGGCTGTTAGGAAATTAGAGATTGGTTCACAGCTTTCATGTTTCAGTAGATCATAATTGAAGTCACCGCATATTATTATGTAATTGTATAAGGACCTGTTGAACTGAGAAATGATACAATTTAGTTAATTTAGGAAGGATATAGGACAGGCTGAAGGAGGCCTATACACCGTTCCAATGCGTTTACCATCTCTAGACAGTTCTACGAAGAGTGATTCTATATGATCTTGATTCATTGATGCATCCGCTATGATTCTCGAGTCTATGTGGTTAGATATATATGTACTGATGCCTCCGCCTCGCTGTCTTTTTCGTAGCGAATGGTAACTATGATAATTTTCAAATCGAATCATGTCCTTGCTCGAGTCATCTAGCCATGCAGCTTTCGGTAAAGCTAATCACGTTGTGTCATATTTAAGTTCAGTAATAGTACATTGTATCTCTTCCAGTTTTGAATAGAGTGACCTACAGTTCCAACACAGGAGTGAGAAATCTTGGCGAGTTATTCGTATAGTTTCGTTGAATTTTGATATATTAGTATACCTACAGTCTTCAGAGTCGTTTAGGTTTGGATATATTCTGTTCAAGTGATTGAGATCTGGGTCGATTTCACCCAATATATCAGCGTGATCAGCCATTTAAATTTAGGAAACAGTAAGAAGTAGGTATTATGTAGCTTACAAACGAAATGCAGAGTCAAGCTTAGAGGGATATTCCTATCTAAAAACTGGCTTATGAAGTAAAAGAGAATAGAGTCGAAAATCTAGCACGATTTCGTGAGCACACACAAAATTCAGTCCATGAGCGAATAATATTAGAGTTCAATATCACAATATTGGTGCAAACAGATTGCTGAGGGCGTTTTCCCATTTCACATACAACAGGTAATAAGATTTAAAGATGACAACAATGATATAATCAGCTAATATGGTTTACGCGTAATAACAGCTTTAGTGGTAAATGAAGAAAATTCACAGTAATATTGATAGGTAGAGATTGCTGATTGCGTTGTTACAGAAGTTCACACACAGCTGTCGTAATGTTACACGCATATCTGTTATACATTTGCCAAGACTGAGGTTAAACTGCTTTTTAATCGAGGTGAAACTGACATGATACCTAATTGAGATGAGACTGACAGGATATCTAATTGAGGTGAAACTGACATGATACCTAATTGATTTGAAACTGACATGATATCTAATTGAGGTGAAACTGACATGATACCTAATTGAGGTGAAACTGACAAGATATCTAATTGAGGTGATCACCCAGTCTAGTCACCCATGACCTGTTTGTAATGTAAATTGGAAATCATTAACGTAAAAACTGTGACCTTCTCTCTTCAATGGGTCATTAGATATTGTAGACGTTTATTGATAGTTTACACATTGTGCTCCGACAAGCAAATGAACGAGTCATTCCTCAATCTTCTCTATGTTACGCATGACCTTGCTATGAACTTGGAGGGAGTTTTAAGCTTTTAATTTTACTGTAAATTAGAGAGTAAACTATGAATTTAAAAAAAATTTTCTTACAGATTATTTAAAAAAATTCTTACATACAGAGCTTAAAGAATTCCAGAGAGTGAGTGAGTCGGAATATCGCAGTTGAAGGTTGGCGCTCTGCAGATCTGTTCCATGCAGAGATGAGGTCTTTGTCACGGCTTGCGTCGCCATCGGTGTTCCTTTGGCGGTCCTCCGCTGGCAGGACTTTGTGCTCGACGTCTTCCTCGCGCTGCCCTCACGGCGCTGCTACTGTCGAGTGAGAATTGATCATTAACGAGTGCGAGAGGCATTCATTTTTCTCTTATTTTAAGTTAGCTTGTTGACTACGATGGGTTAATCTTTAAGTTCAACAGTCAACTCAATTTTATGGTCAAAAGTTGTTGGCAATTTTACAAATACCATGCGTTAGCTGGGTCCATTAAGTCCCATAAATTTTAAAAGAGTGATAAACCTTTTTCAAATGACTCATAGATGGGTCGTTTTGCAGCAGGAAGAACTTAAGCACGACCCATCGATGGGTCGTATCGTAAGCAACGAGTTAAAACTTAGTTGCACTTGACGTCTTTACTACGCTTCTCTGCGAGAGAGCAACTGTATGAGGCTTGCCCTCCGGCACTATAGAGGTAAAGGAGAATTATAATTATTATTATGTAAAAAAGTTCTAGTCTCCCTTTACCACGACAAAGATGTTCAAAGAGAGGATGGATGATGGCACCATTTTGTATGGAGTTGAGGGAACGCGGAATCTATGCACAAGGTGCATAGAAACAGTAAGCTAAGAAAGAAGTTCATGAAACAAGAAAAAGTTGAAGAAGAGAGTAGTAGGTGCTGAAAAACAGGACAGCAGTGAATCGAAAAAAGATGGTCCGTAACAAAACAAAAACCTATTCTATTTTAACAAAACGAAAGCCAAACTAACCTTTAATTCGGGCCCTCACATAGTCCCCCTGGGAGCGCTAATTCCCATAGAGACATTATTTGTTTCCAGCTTCCTAATTAATTATTTCACCACTCGACTTTATCCCCCTGCGCTCCAATGAAGTCAATTAGCTCCAAATTTCAATACGTAGCGCTTCTCAGAGTTCGTGGAAAAGTTTGGTCGTCGTCTGGGTTCGGAAGCTTGTTACCTATCAATTCAATTGCAAAGAACTGAATATACAACTGAACTGTGGTTCTATTTTTTGTGGAGTGAAGTATTTCATTGGCTGCATCTTTATTTCCTTCCTTTTTCGCGCCCAAATTTCCCTCGTTAGCATTGCTTGGTGGGTCAATTTTAATTATCCGTGAAATATTTATACGCGCCGAGGTTTGCACTCCTTAGTAGAAGTTAACTTACAAAACAATAGTAGTGTATCAGTACGGAAACTGTAGTTAGAGAAATAATTTTGAGAATATTAAACAGGAACTCTTGGGTCGTCAGCTTTCCAAAGTGATGGCTGCAACGATTTCAGTGTATATGTTTTGCTTGAAAAATTTTAGAATTTTACCGCTGATTTCGATGTAGTGACTAAATATACAAAATTCTAAGGATAAAATTGAAGGCGTTTTTAACACAGCAGGGCTTCAGATGTCCATAGAAGCTTGCTAGCAACGTCAATAAACTGTGCATTATTGGATTTTTCTTACATCTTCAAGAACATGTTTGGAGAAAGAATACATCTTCAAAAATATGTTTGGAGAGTAAATGGTGTATTAACTCGATAAGGTTTGAGCCAAACAAATCCTGGTGAAATCAGGATCAATATGGTGAAATTAAGACTGACTTTGAAACTATCGTGGTGAACATGTGCTGCTAACTCAAGACGTGCTTTGTATGCTTGAAACACTGCGTTCATCGCTTCAGATGCGATTGGGACTAGAGCTAGTGCAACCCGTTATCGTTTCTCTCTTGCTCCTCCACATTCATTTTATCTCCTCGAGGAAAACCTTGGATTTTTTTTGCCGTTCGTTGTACGATACCAACCTGATAAAACTTTGCTATCGGAGATGGTATTTCTTATTCCTTATCCATCTTTGAGAATGACATTGAAAATTCAGTGTTAGTGTGCCCAATGCTACAACATCAAAAATATCTGCGAGTCATGTTTGACCAGATTTTAATGGGATATGAACCGTCATTCTTAATTACAGGCCTCGCAGTTTAAAATGTAAAACTCATTACGTCTCGTGATAACTATACTTTGTTTCTCTCGCATGCCTGGGTTGTGAATATGCGTTTACTTTTCCTTGTCCGTCTCTGCATTCCATAATACTGTTTTTGACACCCGAACGAAAATATGGCATTCATTGACAAATAAGGAACCTGGGGCGAGATATTCAAATAGTTTATATTATCGAGAGCGTTAGTACAGCTGTACAGCTGGGTGCGGGAGGTCTTCCGGGTGGACGTGGCTACTCTACGTGTTCTTCCGCAGGTAAAGTTACCAAGTCGACGTACAAAAGCTAACGCTGCCAGTTGAACCGCTATGAAAACGCGAATTGTGTTGTGTTAACAGAGTATATTTCAACAGTCGCCCATTTTTACAAGTCATGTGAATATCATCAGGCACTCGATTCCTCTAGCTCTCTTATATGTTTGATAATATAGCATGAAAACTCTTCAGTAATTACTGTAGATCAGCTTCACAACTATTGCATGACTAAGGAATAAATGTAGGCTGAAACACTTATACGCTGTCTCGTTCAGATGAGGTAGAGGTGGGCTGAGCATTACTTTGGCTCACTTACTTCGTTTCTTTTTCCTAAGCAAACACCTTCATCACATGTCAACTTAATCCTCGAGTCATGCGACAATTCCGAACTTTACCTTACGTGAATAAAGTTAATATCGGATATTCCACACATACGATTCACGCCACGAAGAACTGAGAGTAACCAAGACTAATTTTGATCGTGTCGGTAATGGTTCGCATAAGATGATATCTAACGTAATGATCGACTGGGCATACCTGCAACTCGTATGCTGTTACGTCCACATCAGCCATCCTACAGAAGCTTAATTGAGTAAACAATATTATTCTGTTTGATCACTCCCTCATGAGTCCATATTCTATTCTTAAACTAGTATTCTCGTTTTATTTCTTTAATGAATGCGATCAAACGCCCTCACGAACAAATAAATGGGTATTGACACAGTATGCTTCATCAGTATGAATTTCTAATGTAATAAAAATTGGAATTTCATACTCTCTCTTGATTGATCAGGACTGGAGGAAAATTGATGCTTTAGAATTGCCCTGTACGTAAATGTTCTTCTTCTATGGTCTGAGCGCGAAAAGTTCTGCGGCCGTGTGTAGAGTTTTCATTCGTTTTGTTCTTATCTGACTCAAACGAGCTCACTGCTGTGTTATCTCCAGAGCGCACTCAGAACACGACCTCTACACAACACAACCCCAACATTGGTTTACCAGCACTTCCGAGCTCCCTCTCCCATGCTTTGGTCCTCAGTTTCTCTTTGTAATCGTGTTTAGTTTCTCTGTGCAATTTTTCGTTGTTATCCAGTACAAAAAAAAACACGAGATTCGGCAATTTCTTAAGTAAAGCATTCAAAACTAGTGTTTTATTTTTGAGGTTCTATTAAATTTCTTATTTATTGCTTCAACAATTACACTCTTCGGATATCTCATAACTTCACTCGTACTCGTTTCGTTTTCAGCATTTGAATCGCCCTTCATAATCATGCATTGACCTATTTACTTTTGGAATGCCTACGAGTAAAAGGCGAGCAAAGTCCTCTGTATCAGAAGAAAACTCACCACAGTTTAAATTGTACATCGCTGGTAAAAGAAAGACACGAGATCCCTCCTCTTGAATGCATCATCGCACGACTCTCGCAATTCCTTCACTTCGATACAACTGCTCTGCAGTAATATATTTTCTCCTCATCTTCCTACTCCTATTTCTCAATACCCTTCATGTATATATCCTTCCTCTTATGCCTTTCTCTTATTTTGCTCCTCATTGCACTTTCCCCCCATAAATTAGCTGTCTCCCTTTTACATGTTACAAGTCAGTCATCATCCACTGCATGTCTCTTTCTCTTCAGCACTCCATACAGATATATTTCAATCAGTTCTTATCTACCCCCCAAACTTCTTGCAGATGCATCATTGACGAAGCGATAATCGCTGTCCAAGTGCTGATGACAATTTCTAAATTATCTTTTCTCTTAATTTCTAGCGACGCTGATAAAAACGTACTGAGCTCACACTATCCTCCTACGGCTATACCAACGGTGGATTTGGCTCGTTACGTCATCGATAATTGCAATAAATACTCCAACAGAGTTGCTTTGGTGAGTAATAAGGTGTTTATTTCATTTGGATCAAGTTTGCACAATGTTTTTCTTCATGAAAAATTTTGTTTGAAATTCTAAAAATCCAAAGTACACCCATTTCCTAATTAACTTGAAACATTAAAAACTTGAAGAAATTAGAAAATATGCAGTAATTCTGATTACAGGTTTCACAAAACCAAACACTTTACCTAAAATCTTATTCAAACATTTACATTACCATGCTAAGGCTCTCACTTCAACTACAGCGTTGACGTAATCTTTCCACTGTCCTTTTCGAAACATACCGTGCAATTTAATTGCTTACCCCTCATGTTTAAAACGCAAGTCACATTACATGCAGTCATACGTTCTCTATTTACAAGATTTCTCTAACATACTACGAAATGCGAAACACACAATTCAATTCAATTGTTTATTCCATGTATTCAGAATGCAAGTCGCATTACACTCAATCGTTGTCTATTCACAAGATTTATCTTACATGTGTTCTTCTACAGATAGACAGTGAGACAAAGCGCTCTTTAACTTTTGGCCAAGTCACTGACGGAGTGCACCGATGGGGAGCAGTGGTGCAGCGACTGTGTCGACCGGGCGCGCCGCTGCCGACGGTGGCGTTGCTCATGAACAACTGCCCTGACTATCCAGTCATATTCTGCGGCACGGCTCTCGTCGGAGCCGTCGCCACCACAATGAATCCCAACTACACTGCAGGTATAGGACGCCACTCAATGGACTTGCAGGTTTGCGGTAACCTTCACCTACTTTGGAGCGACCAGAAATTATAATTACTCAGATAATTACCTGAGATAATTAAAATTACACTGCAGGTAGAAAGTCACTCAATGGACTTGCAGCTTTGCAGTAGCTTTTTGGTATCTTGCAGAGACTAGAAATTATCATTGTTCAGATAATCATCTGAAGCCAGCAACCACACATGTGGCGCATAAGGTATTTGGGGTATTGTTCAAATGTGACTAATATCGGCCACCAATATACCGTTCTTAGGTACTACTTTCGGTGAATCAAAGTCGGAGACGATTTGGCGGAGTTTACTGTAGGTCGGAACAGGGCTGGGTCGGTGCTATCGGCGGGAAGAGCTCGATCAAAGTGCGATTACTCATACACAACAAGCGCTTTTATGTGGCTCGGTACACGAATACACGAAGGGCGGCACAAGGTAGCGGTACCTGCAGAAAGATATGATCCAGTTTTGTGCTCATGCTATTCACATTCGCATACTTTTGTGCACGTGTGCGCTGGTAAAGGTCTCATGATCTTCATGAATTAGAAAGCAAACATACACTGTTCACTTTGGTTTGGATGTTCTTTTCATTTTAGACCATTTTCAGTATTCCTATTATTTAGTATTCCTATTGTTTTTTGAACGACTATTTTATTTTTATAAAGTTTTAACGTAATGTACATATTCCCTCCTTCCAGTTCAAATGAAGAGAAACGAGATACACTGGTATAATCAGTGATAACCAGCAACACGCGTCACACCTAAACAATGTATTCGAGCCGTTAGTCAATATCCTCGGTTGCTGAGATAAAATACTACATTAGAACCCTGGTTCAGTTTGAGGTAAACGGGACATTGTCTACATTTCTTTATTTCAAGATGCAATATTTGGAAATTATTCTGTTCCAGACGAGGTGGCGAACCAACTGGTGGACAGCGGCGCGACGGTGCTGGTGGTGGGTAGCGACATCGAAGAGACGGCCATGAGGGCCCTACGTCAGATGCAGGAGGGCGGTCATGCAGTGCCCCAACTCTTTGTTGTCGGGCCTTCTTCTCACGGCCACTCCGACCTCAGGACGCTGCTCAGCGACCCCGCCGCTCCATTTGCCGACCCTGTTGACGTAATTACTTGCTGGATTCTTTTGTCGTTAGTTAGTGGTGGCATTACTTTTTGTGTTAAAATGATGTTTTCTTGCAGAGGCCCTTTCATTTGTCAGTGCAACATAATTTATCTTTTTACTGAATTTTCCATCTGCAAACTTGATTGAACAAAAAAGTTGTAAATGTGTCGAGTAATCTACGAAGACATCTCAATGCTCGACCAAATTCGTGAAGTTCTCAATTGAATAATTATTTCATCAACTGATGGTTTTTGATCCAGAAGTTTTACTTGCGTGTTGTTATTAAACAGTTAATTGCCATTCAGAGACTCAAAGTTTCGTGAACATTTAAATAAAGTGTTCAAAATTTTTTTAAATTGGTGTTCAAGTGTTTGAAGAAACTCGCAGATTTCACATCTATCACTGAATCCTGATACCCTAAGTTTCTTTCACTTCTTTAAACACAAAATGGCCTATAAATTAATGAATAAAAATACTGCAATTTATTACACGTCGCTGCATCACCCAGCAATGGCCATGTTATTTGTAACTTCTATTGAAGAAGTTTACGATGACTAGAAGGGATGATTTTTCACTAGGATGGCCACAAAAGTGATGTAAAAAAGCATTTTAATTTGTTTAAATTCAATGACACGATAGCCATTTCTCTCCCAGAAGCTGAGTTTTAAAGCAATTTAAGTCGTTGGGCAAAACAACTGGCAACAGATGCATTTTTAAATTGACTTGGTTACGCCCGGTTCTGGTATTTTTTGCCATAACCTTTAAGTTTAAGGACTCTGGATCTGTCACGACCTTCAAATTTCTGCCTCTTTCGCATAAATTTGACCATTCCGGTTCCGTCACAACCTTCAGATTTGAGTCTTTTTCAAATAAATTTGAGCACTCTGGATCTGTAACAACATTCAGATTTGAGCTCTTTGTACACAAACTTGAGCGCTGTGGATCTGCCACAACATTCAAATTTGAGCCCTTTTCAAATAAATTTGAGCTCTTTGAATCTGATCCCCCTGCACAGTTGGGCCCAGATACCGTTATTTGATGGAAACATCTATTGCGACTGTATTATATTAGCGCTTTACACTGAAACTGTTCCGTATTTTTATTCGAATTTAATTTAAATAAAAAATATCGTGATTTTGATACAGAATAACTGAACAGAAAAATCGTCTGATATTAAGATTAATTAATCGATTATGACATTGATTCGGTTCAAATTAAACTGGTCTAGTTAACACGAGCGAATCATTTGAGGACAACAAATGAAGACTTGTCAGGTGCGGAGTAAATTTCATATTTATTTTTGTGGTCACCGTGGCCGAGTGGTTAAGAACGCGCCCCTCCGAAAAAGTGTAGGCAGTTCGAATCGCTGCACGTTGATTTCTCCCCGTTTTGTAAAGGGAGAACTCAAGCACAATTCCCCACTCTACCCAGGTGTCGGAAATGGGTACCGGCTTGACCGGGGGTAACCGTCATTGCGTCCTGATGTTAGTTATAAGGCATTAGAAAAATCAATGTTAAAGATGAAATGTATCAGGCTTGATTGATTGGAATAAAGCATCCTTTTTATACTCGTCCACAACCTTTAGGTATCAATTGACAGCGTGGCCTTGCTGCCGTACTCGAGCGGCACAACCGGACGACCCAAGGGAGTCTGCATCTCTCACCGGGCTGTGACTACCAACGTTGAAATGCTCCTCAGTGAGCATCTTATTGCACCTCGAGACCCAGGTGGGTTGAACCTGATTTTTTAGTATTACACAATACGCATTACGTGCATCCAGGCGGCTTAAATCAGCTAACTTGATTCTTATACAGGGTGTCCACAAAAAATGTATCTATTAACCAAAATATGTGTATATATAACGCCGGAAATGAATCAGAATTAAACTATTATCACATGTACTGTATATATATATACAGTACATATTGGTCAGTGGATACATTTTTTGTAGACACTCTGTATAATACTTAACCACATGATTGCAATCAAATCCAACGTTAGGTTGATTCCACCCATCAGTGTGTATAATGGTGAACTACAGGGTGCAGCTGTCTATCTTGCATTTCCGAGAAGGCTATGAAAAATAAACGGATACATTTTTTCAAAATTTTACTACTACTAATCTTATTATGCGTTACAAAACATTTAAGAAACATAAAAAGAATTATTCACTTTTTTAAATAACTTCAGAAAGATGGTGCTCTTTCCGATTAATTCATTCTTACAAGCGATTCTCGATGTACATACAAAATACTTTTCGGTGGCGGCTGATGGTCTTTGTGCTTAACCTATTTATTCACGGCCATCTCTTTTTATAAACTGATTAATGTGTGAACTGTCGCGTGAAGTACGGATAGGGGGATTGGTAAATATGGGGCCTAAAAGAACAGTTAGTAAGTCCTATACTACTGAATGGATTTTAAAAAATAGCGTAATTATGAAATTCTGTAAAGTGTCACTTTTATTGGGTATTAACCAAAATGCAAAGTCTGGCATAAAAGCCTCATTCAATCAAATGAAAAATGCATACGATTTTAGCGTTACCTCTAAAGTCATAATTTTGACAAAAGAACAACTCATCTTTGTAACAACTGCCTACTCCAACCAGGGAAAAAAATTCCTTTGCTGATACCTTGAAGGAAGAGTTTTCCGTGAAAAAACAACAAATCTACACCAGCTCAAGGCATCCATCGAGGAAGAAATCTAGCGTGTTGGATTTGATCTCACCGGCGCCGTAATGAGCAGCCTGCGTAATCGTGTCGAATTTTGTCTGTACTCAGGATGAAGAATATTATTTTCAAAAAGTAATCAGAATGAAACCAGGATTTTTTCAGGATTTCGCAAATAAAATTTTTTATCTAATTATTAGAATAGGGGTTATTACCTATTCTTTTAGACCCCATATTTATATACCCCTCTGGATAACAAAGCGTTTTACTATTTCATGAGCAGTAATTCAAGGAATTCTTTATGTTAAATCTGGCAATTTTTGAAAGACTAAGGGGAAAACTTTAATCCAGCAGTTTTGTATTTTTATGTAGATAATCCTGAGAGAATCATGGGGCTGCTGCCGTTCTATCACATTTACGGCATTTTGGCCATCATGATGTACGGCTTGTCAACTCCCAGCACCATCGTCACGCTGTCCAAATTCAACGAGCGTCGCTTTATTCAAGCTATAAAGGATTATAAGGTATGAATGACACTCAAGCTTATGGCTGAATTCATTTTAGAATTGTGTCGAATAGCTATTTCGGAAAAATAGCTTAATAGTTGTTGAAATTTCGAAATATGTAACATAATTTTGAGATTTGTTTTCCTTTACAGAAGCCGCTAATGAAAATTGTCAAATCATAGTCCCATTACTTCCCTTCGTTTAATCAAAATACTTAGTGATAAAATGTTAAGTAATTTGTTCTTGAAAATCAGAAGGAGAAATACTCTTAAGGGTTAGACCCTCATTTAAAATAAATTAAACACCGAGAAAGATCATTTTCATTTTTTTTTATTGAAACTCGTGAGACATTTTAGGAAATTTTGCAGATACTGATTAATATTAAATTAAGCCTCACAGTCAATCACAGTATCGGGGTATGGGTTACAGATTAATTCTGTTAAAAACAATATCGTATTTCTGTTGCGCAGTTTACGGCGCTTCCTCTCGTGCCACCGCTACTGAAACTCATCAACGAGAATGACGACATAACAAAGGAAGACTTGAGCAGCTGTCACACTGTTTATTGCGGAGCCGCCCCCACCTCTAAGTCCTCAGCAGAAAAACTGAACCGCAAGAGCGGAGATACAATCAAGATTCGTGAAGGGACATATAAACAAGGGCTTTCACAATACGAAACCTCCTGGCTTGTTAATTCTCCCCTTTCTTGATCTCATTTTGAGGGAAGTTATTAATCGTGCTACGCCCCAGATCAAACCCAACTTCGCTTTGATGAACAGTGATCTGATAGAATTTTGTGTGAAATCTTATTTCACTACATCATACGCGCCAAGTAGCTAGTTGATGGTTTCAGTTGTTTAAAATTATCCGCTAAACTCAAAAATTCATGCAGGATTCGGGATGACTGAGACTCTGATCACACATGTCACGCCCTTCACTAGCAGCAAGCTGGGATTCTGCGGCAAATTGATACCGCACGTACAAGCAAAAGTTGTTGACACAACGACAGGAGCTGCTCTACCGCCTGGAGAACGTGGGGAACTTTGGGTTAAAACGCCTGGCGTAAGTAAACACAACACACTCACATTTATATGAGACTCATGAAGTTATGGCAAGATTTAAATCTCGTTCATTTAAGGTGTTGCGGACCCAAATAATAAATTTAACTATAAAACATGACAATGGTCCATTAGAGTCTTGGACTTACATGACCAAACGTTTTTATTCTTGATGGTATCTTACAACTTTTTTTTTGCCAGGATTATAGTAACAATTTTTTTTGCAGTGGTCATCGCCACCAGCTAAGACAATGGAGACTCAAGTCTCACTTTTGATTATGTGTCAGACAGAAAAATAACTCCAAAATGTAGTCTAAGTACTTTGGGTCGAAGCAGTTTCGCAAACACCGAGATTACGACTTGGCCCCGTGTGATAAACCACTCATAGCTACTAATTATCGTTGTAAGTGCGATCAACATTTATTTGAGGAACGAATTTTTACCGTATTTGACTCTCGTTTATTGAAGCATCGTCTTTGATAGATGATGGTCGGCTACCACAACCGTCCTGATGCCACCAAGGACACCATTGACGAGGAGGGCTGGCTTCACACGGGCGACATCGCCGTGTACGACGAAGATGGCTTCTTCTCCATAGTCGACAGAATGAAAGAACTCATCAAAGTTAAAGGATTTCAGGTAGATTCGTATAATTTATTTGTCTTTTACCATAATTTGTTTTATATGCTGTTCATTAGAGTTAAGAAATACATCTCAAAGATTCACTCGTCTGTTTCATAAATCAATATTTTTACTGAAATGATGTATAGTAAGTAATGTTTCATTGGTTCAACCCGTTTTCAAATTCTGTTTTCATCCAGAGAATATTGAAGTACATTTTTTGGAATTAGGTGTCCCCGTCGGAGCTGGAGGACGTGCTGCTGAAGCATCCTGCCATAGCGGACGTCGGAGTGATAGGAGTCCCTCACGACAGTCACGGCGAGGTGCCTCGAGCCTACATCGTCAGGAGTAAGAAGGCCTCCGTCACTGAGGCCGAAGTGAATGCCCATATGAAGGAGCGCTTGGCCCGCCACAAGCAACTATTGGGAGGGATAAAGTTCGTCGAAGACTTGCCCAAAAACCCAACAGGCAAACTTCTGCGCAGAACGCTAGCTGAAATGGCTGCAAAGGAACCGTGATTGTTCGGTCATCCTTACTACGGGGAAGTGTTTTTTAGACAATGAAATGTCTTTAAAAAAGATACAGTGCCACTGTTTAAATTTCCGAAGTTATTACGAGTCATCGTGTAACGCTCTATATATATGACTAAAAACAAAATCATCATGTTTAAATGAGGCAGTAGATGACGCTCTGATTCTAACCGAACGGCATCATTCCACAGTAATACGGGATCTATAACACGGTATACCGTGATCTACAAGCATTAAATTCTGAGCCACGGCCAAACGACTTTAAGACGAACTACCACCCATAGAAAATGCCAGATGTCGACGCCGAAATGAAATTTATCTTTAATTAATATTCGTATGTCATTCATTTGTTTCTATTTCTAAGGAAAATTACATACGATGTTCTTAATAATTCATTTGACAATCAACGTTTCCACGTTCACAACTGACACAAAAACCTTTCTTCAGTTTCGATACTTGCACCCTACCCTCAGATGGCTGAACCATAGTATCATAGTTTGAAACCAGTCATCCTATTTACGGTGGAAGTCAAGAAGGTTGTTGCTACTGCTTCGCTTGCCCTTCTGGTTAGGCGGGGTGCTTTTTTGATAAAATTATTTGTTGTCGTTAAATAACGAAATCTAAGTGATAAAATAAGTTCCATTGAATACTTGTATTCGCATTCACGCTTCTGATTCACGCGTTGAATTATCCTTGACGCATAGAATTATCTTTGACATGTAGGATCATCTTTGATGTAATAGGCATATATTTGAAGTGATTGACTTATATATGATGTGATAGGTTTGTCACCGATGCGGTAGTCTTTGATGCTTTAGGTAATTTCAGAGCCCTTTCCTTTTAGGCAGTAAATTCTTGATGTGGTTCCGGTTGTCTTACTTCCCTGCTAAGGATGAAGTTGCAAGTTGGCCTTTATGATACTAAAGTTTAAATAAGTATGAACGTTACCTTACCTTATTTTAAAAGATATCGAATACCTTGAAACTTTGAAGCCTTGAGCAAATTATAAATCATTTCATAGGATAACTTTCACCTGAACTTCGGATGATCTTACCTATATTTGGAAAAATGTATGGAGTATTGAAGTGGCCAAAAAGTCTCTTTGACGACAGTAAAAATATGACGGGATAACAAAGAGAGCGTACCGCATTGCATTCATCCTTGGAAAAAAAAACAGTTCATTTCCAATAGAGTTGAAACATGAAATGTTTAACACTGGTTTTAAAATATCTTAACATCAACATCCTTAGTTGATAATTACACATCGGTATCGTAATACCCATGTAAAATGTCGAAACAAAAAAATGATTGACAGAAAAGCACAAAAAAGTAATCCCTTCGTTGCGTAATCTGATTTTGACAGTGCATTTAAATATAAGTAACTGAGAAATCATAATCCTCGTAAAGCAAGTAATGAAAAATGAAATAATATTATTAGTCAATGTCACGTCAACCCCGCATTCCTGGGATGGAAATAATTCGTATCGGTGGCCTTTGAAAATACTGATCGTGATGTAGAACAAAAAAACGCTGAGCAGCCATTTCGACGACTGTAGTTCTGCTACAAGATTGAGAAGACAACCATAAACGAACTAGCACAAAATTCATTGGTGGTAATGGTAAAAATATGCTTGGAATTACTCAAAGTGTTTTGAAGTTTAAAATAAAGGAAACACCCAGTTTCTGATCGTTGTGGTTGTAGAACATTAACATAGCGTCAAAATGTTGAGGTCTTTTAATTTTGGCACACTCAAAAAAGATTATTTGTATGATTACGTCCAGTAAAATTTGATTTTATTGTGCTGTTTGGTGTTTTTGTTGGGTACATAATGAAGTTATAAACTTTGTTTTTCATGTAGTGCTATGTTGTTTGTTTTTCAGCTCTTCCTAAGTATTAAGTACTTCTTTATGTACTTGACTTTCTTTTTTTTTTTTTCTTTTTTCTCGAAGTTACGTAGGACCACAGACCGTTGTGGTCCCTACGGTGGTGGTCCCTGAGCTGACTGAACGGTCCGGCGATTTCCGGGCGGCGAAGAGCCGAATGTCCGAAACAGTATACGGAATTCTTGGGGGCTTGCAAGGAAACTAAGTATGCCAAAGGCTATTCGTGTTAGAATTGGGAGACCTGTGGATTTAGGCCGTTACAAAGGCCCCGACATTGTCGCCCCTCAAGTTCATAATGGAGCAAGAACTGAGATATGCCTACAAACAAACACCAGCTTGAGACTTTTAAATTAGATTTTTTGCTTAGTATGAAGTACCTATAGTTACAGTGATGCTGTGCCTGAAGGCTGTAGCTAGTTTTATTTCCCCTAAGGTTGCAGGTATGAGGTATGGCACACTCCCGTAAGTTTAAGTTTAGCTGATGGCAAAGTATGATGAGTCTGATTTGAAAATCTAATGGAATATAGAAAGATGCGGGGCTTCATTCTTCATCTGCAATGCTAACATTTTTGAGCAAATATTCTGAAAAGGTACTACTTCAGTAGAATTAGATTGTAAACTGGAAAGTACTCTCTAATAGAAATACTATTATATGTAGCATCTAATGATTATAAATATTTTGTGATGTCTAAGCATATAAAATGAGACAAATAATGTAATAAAAATAATAAAATTGTTAGTCATTCTACTTTAATTATTTCAATGAGTTTGTTGATTATTTATAACAATAATTATGTTAATATGTGCTGAATAAATAATTTAAAACCTTTATTCTTGGTGAGGTCAGACTGGTCAGTGTTGGTATAGTTTTCTTTTAGTTCACTTGTCTTTCTTGTGTGACGATAAGTAGAAATATATGCCATAGAAGTTATATAGGAATAAAGTAGAAATGAATGCTATAGATTTTTAGACTCCACACTATTATATTTTTTATTCATTTTTACAACTCAATGCAAAATATAAACAATGAAAAATTAATTATTGTCTGGACTTGAAAATTAGATAAATTAATTTAGGCCTTCTTGATCACAATAAATATGTTCTGATGAGAATAGAAATCTAGATTTTAAAATCAATAGCTTGATCAGGGCAGGAAGTCATTTATGAATTCTTTACGCATGAAATTAGCATTAACAAGCTGAAACATAATCTACTACTGCCTAATTTTTACAGATTCATTGGTAGCCTCAACCTGTAAAAATGTTTTTGATTGGACTGACTGGTGGGATTGCTTCAGGTAAAAGCACAGTATGTCATATGCTGCTGGAATTAGGGGTGCCAGTTGTTGATGCTGATCTCATAGCCAGAGAAGGTGAGTCCAATTTTTTCTGATTCATCTGATTTTCAATTTATCTATTAGTATATTGTTTGCTGAATTATAAAATTGTTGCTTTCAATAAATTTTGTTCTTTTTCTATATAATATGACATATACACCCTTTCTGTATTGGTCAATACTTGTTCAAAAATGCCACATTATTTTTGCAAATTATGTACTTGTAATTGATATTTTTTCAGTTGTTGAAATTGGCACTCCTGCATATAAAAGAATCCAGGAAGAATTTGGACCTGATGTCTTTCAGCCTTCAGGTAACTAATGAAACATGCAGCAACTATTTATTATCCTATGTTATCTTTAGAATACTTGGAATTTCAGAATACATTCACAATATTAACATATGAAATTGATTATATCCTAACAACATTTACTAAAGTTGGTAGTAAATTACTCTGAAATGGTTTCAGAACAGCTTCTCCTTATATGAACTTCAATTGGTAGTTTTTTAAGTATGTACTTACTACTAAGTAATGCTATTGTGTCCACACTAAATGTAATATGTAGCATTAATTCATTATTTTCTGTTCATTATTTATTATTGATATATATTACTAGAATCTTTCTTTCTAAAGGAAAATTTTTTAGTGAGGAAATTCAGGAAAACCAGATTCTATGTTTTATGTACTCAGTATTGATTCTATTATTCTGTGCTCAGTATGTTTCCAGATTCTATGCTCAGTATGTGCATGCTATTTAAAGTTTTGAGATTTCTGAAAATCATTTTACATCTTTTTGAAGAACAAACATGTTTGTGGATAATGACTGTTACAAACTCAATAGTAATCCTCATTCTTTAAACTCCTACTTTAACCAAACCTGAACATATCTTTTGGGTTTTAACCTTGAAGGTTCCTCAAAAGGTTGTAGATTTCATTTTCTGATAAAAATCTGGGTAACTTGTAAAGTAGAATTTTAGCATTTGGTTTTTGAATTGCCCATACCTAAACAGCAGGAGAGGTGGTGGGGCACATTTCTGAAAAGTAGTCCTTACAATGGAAATTTTGGCTTAGCGGAATTCTCAAATAGCAGATCAGATGATTATTAATAATAATGATATTCATTGTTGCTTGAAGATTTGTGGCTTATAATTGTTATTTTTCAAATTAAATGAACAAAAATCCAAAGTACACAACCTAGCCCTTATTCTAAATAATTCAATATGAATATATCTTTAACAATTTTAACCTTAAGCCATAAATATCAATAGATTTGGCCTACTGAGATGTGAGTGGATATCCTCCATAAATGATCTAATTAATTGTGTAAATTTAATGTCATGATCCTTTTTTTCACTTTGTTTCAATCTGCTCATTTTGTCTTCTGTTCTTTATTCTTAGCCTGATTCTTGTAAGAATGATTGCTTGTGTTATAGTTTGTGGTGTTTTTTAGGGGGTTTCTGAGTTTATTTCAATCCATTGTATCTTTAGTATAGTTAATGTATAACAGATGAACATTTTCTCATTGTTTTTCCAATTACATTCAGTGTGAGTTCCATTTTTCTCTTTGACATGTTCATGATAAAATTTGTTACATATTTCATGGGAGCCACAACTGTAACACTTCGTACAATGGGCCTTGATTTTGTATTTTAGGAGACAAGATACCCATTGATTTTATAAAATGAAAACCACTTGACCAGGTGGACTAGATCGTGGCAAGCTTGGTGCCCTCATCTTCACGGATGCTGAGAAGCGGAGACTGATTAACTCCATCACACATCCAGAGATCTACTCCAAGATGAAGCGCCAAGTCTTCCAACACTTCCTCAATGGTTTGTTGCACTGTAATTGCTCTTTATGCTGTTGAGTTTTTCTCAGCTACTTCAGCAAATTGTTCAAAGAAATTGTAGGATTGCTTTGAGTGGATCATTGGACCTTTTATCTGTTTATAATGTAATTATTCAGAAGAGATGGTGCTGAATGAATAATGATTGTAGTGTTGAGTACGCATAATACCATTGCCAATCATTCTACGTTTCAACTGATGGGGACCCAAATTTTATCCGTTGAATTAAATTATAAAACTGATGTGAATTCAAATTCTATTTTATTTCTGTTAAACTTTATTGTATAGACCATCTTTAAATTAGGACTGTCTTTAAAACCTTAATTTTTAGATTAGATTGCTTGCCATTTTTCATCTTATAATTTCTATTTAGATTTGTTCAGTGGAATCAAAAGGTATTGTTTTATTTGGTGTGCCATTGGAGAGAAATCAGTTAAAATCCTATATTGATATTATCATATTGTCATACACAGAAGAAAGGTAAAGCTACCTCTGTAAGAAGAAAGATAGCAAGAGAATCTTCTTGATATTTTGCCTGTTGGATGTGAATTTGTCAAGATAATTGACTGATGAAGTTGAAAAAAATTATTTTAGATAATATCTAGTAAATGGAACAAGGTTCTGCCAGCCCACACTACAGGAATCTTGTAAATAAAAAAATAAAAAATTGTTTGGGGACAAAGTCTAGGATGATTACCAAAGCTATGAGAGTGCATAAGTTTCTTTGTGTCCACCATGTAATTTTTGTTCTTTGTAACGATTTATTTATTTGTTTGTTTGCTTGCTTGTTGTATTTGAACTATATGCCTGAAAGACAAGAAGGTAGTAGAAGCTTCTTTATTTACCAATACTGCATACTAATGAATTGAATGACTTAATATATATGAAGAATTAGCTATGATACAAAAACCAGCTCATGTGTTAATGCAGGAGTTTTATGCTAATTACAAGTAACAATGATTAGTAGAGTCAAAGTAATGCCATGTTCCAGGTGAGCAAATGGTGGTGCTGGATTTGCCTCTGCTGTTTGAAACTGGAAGTGCTCTGCCATACGTCTACAAAACCATTGTTGTCACTTGGTGAGTGGAAAAATACCATGCAAAGTGAGTTTCGTTTTTCTGCTTGTTGAGTTTCCTTTGGATATTTTAGTTCAACGTGACCATCAAATGTTAGTTAGAGAGCAGTTATTTTGTCTCTTAATAGGTATATACCCTATTTCCTACTTTCTATCTTCATGTCATTTAATAAAAAATTGAGAGCTCTGGCGCCCCTCAGAGGGATACAACTATTGTGTCAATGGGAAGTAGCACTCCCACGGGGGAAAGTGTGAGGGCCTGAGCTAAAAATTAAGTAGGCCTTCTTTTTGTTGAAATAAAATGTTTTTAGTTATGTCTAGGAGTCTAGGACCACTTTTTTTTTGGTTCACTGCTGTCCTGTCTTTCAGCACACTCTACTTCCTTCTTCAACTTTTACCTTGTTTCATAAACTTCTTTCTTAGCCTACTGTTTCTATGCCCTTTCCGCATAGGTTCCATGTTGACTTTTCTCCATATTAAATGGTGCTTTCCTTCTTCCTCTGTTTGGAACGCTTTTTTTTTTAGTAGTCGGGAGGCTTAAACTGAAATCTAATCTTAATCTGATAACTCTGGCGCATTAGCGATGCTGACAAGCAGATGAAGCGACTGCAAGCTCGTGGAGGCTACACAGAGCTGCAGGCCAGGGACAGAATTGAGTCGCAGATGCCTCTGTCGCTCAAGACCTCACGTGCTGACTTCGTCATCGAGAACACTGACAGCCGCAATTACACTAGGTAACTCAAACCTGGGCTGCAATCAATATTTTGCTGGGTTAGTAACACCTGTTGTAGTTGTCTGTAATATTTTTTCAGTTAGCAACCTCTTATCAGGGAGCTTTACTAAGGTGTACAGCGTTTCTTGTGTATTACAATTTTTTTAAATAGTGCAACGTTGTACAGATTTACACGTTCATTGTTAAGAACAGCAGGTCAAATGCAATGTCTGCTACCTGGCTTGTTACACAGTTGTACATATAATTCTTGAAATTGAAAAGTTGAGCTTGCTTTACTTGGTAGGCATGTGATGTCTGAAATGAACAGGTTCACGGCATACTCCATGAAACCTGGTACTGACCTTCTATATTAACGGAGTGATCAATTATTTATACTCGCATGGAGCTCTGCTACATTTGTGAGCTTTACTGACTGTCTCATGAAAGTTAGCTTTGTTATATCTTGTTTCATGAACTTCTTTCTCAACTTACTGTTTTTTATGCACCTTGTGCATAAAGTGCACATTCCCTTAACTCCATACTTAATGGTGCCTTATCCCTTCCTCTCTTTGGAACGTCTTTGTTGCGTTTGGAGAGGCTTAAACTAACATCTAATCAACTACAATACACCATCCTTAGTCGTATACGCTGTACGCATGAGTAGCTATGCTGTGAACTTCTCACTAGCTTGGCTACAATTCCTCATCTCACGCAGAACACAAGTGGAGGACATCGTGCGGACACTGAGAGCATCCAAGCGGCACGTCCGCAACAGGGTGCTGCTCGCCCTGGGTGCAGTAGCCTTGCTCGCTGCCGTGTGTGGGCTCATCTACGTCATCGCCGACATGGTGCTGAGATGAGGACTTCTGTTTCGTTGGTGGCCGGGCCTCGGTATGCAGGCGATCCTCAATACTTTGACTGCGACGTGAGCCACCGGTGGCCTCGGAGGGGATTTTCATAATGCTGCTGACCAACCAGTAGTCACAAACTCAATTTTCATAAATACTTAATCAAACCGAAATGAAGCCACGATCCAGTTTAAGTTTGCTGTTTTAAACATGGCTCACTTAGATTGGCTTGAAATTTGAGTTGAATGTTAGCTTCAGTTTTACCTGCCGCAGTAAAAGTGTTACATTGTACATCATCTTATGCGAACCCCAACTTGCATGGGTGCCAATTAGTCACAGTTATTGAACTAATATTATTTTCCTCATTCAACCACCACTGCCATACGCGATTCAACTAATATGCTTGAATCAAGTTTTGATTAATTGGAATTAATTTTGCTTCGTGCTAGTTGAGGTTTGCATAAGATGTTGCATAGCTGAAGCATTGACTGTATTATGTCACTGTCTCATTCTGGAGTGCATTTAGTAATTATGTAAGTAGCAGCTTTCTTGATAGTCATGAGCATTGTGCTGATTTATCAATCGAGACATTCAGCTAACTTGAGTTCAGAAACATTCCTCTGAGGCGAGAGTTCTTGTGTAAGTCATCCTTTGAATGTGATGTTGCCCTTAAGCAAAAATTTGTAAGTTTACATAAAACATCAAATTTTTACAAATCTCTGAATTAATTTAAAAGATTTTTTTTTCAAGTTATCCTAATAAGAAATCTTTTAGTTTTATGTTTCAAATCTTTATGTGTAGTCTTACATCTTTGTTGCAAATTTATGGTGTTTCAATAATTTTTCATTCAGTATTTTAAGAAGTTGAGCGTGCCTGTCAGTTGTAAATTCACTGTCGTGTTCATGGAGCGTAAGTGAAATCCAGATATGTCATCCTTGTGCCTTCATCTATTTAGTGTGCTACGTTGCGTCGTGATGGCTTTAAATGATTTTTTTTATTACGAATCGGCAGTTTTGCTTCTCTTTGTTAATTAGCTTCAACCTTTGTGTAGGATGAGTGAAGTTCTGGGAACAGTTAGAATTTATCAAGGATAAAATTCGTGTTTGCTTAGAGTGCGCTTGTGCTGTATACCGTCAATCAAGGGGAAAAATTGTTAGGGAACTGAGTTACGGGAGAGTCGAGACGAGGGTTGGATGGGTTAATCTGGACGCAAATTGCGTCTAAAAATAAGTGGAAGTGTGAACTAGGCAACCGTTAGTCACGGGGGTACACGGTGCTTATATTTAATATTTTTTCCGCAATATTGCGCACTGTATAGTCTGCTGTAATGAATAAGTTGTAATAAAATGTTACGTCACTGCTGAAAAAGTTATTAACCTGTTTCTTATTATTATTATGACCCTCAGTTTTGTCTACCGCATTTTTCTAATTTCCTAGTGTTGGTATCGATGGTGAATAAGGAACCATACGCTGATATTTCTGCCTAATATCCATAGGGTCACCATTAAACTCGAGCACTCTTATTTCTATCAAGCAAGGCTTGTCGACTCGCGATTTCTCGATGTTCAGGCGTTGGTTGTGTTGAGCGTCAGTTACCAATATTTGCGCTAAAATTTCATCTCCATCTATCTTTCAATCTTAAGAAGGGCAATGCTTGTATCTTGTTTACCTAGTGTCGCCAGAGTTTTTTGAAAATAATACGCCAGTCCAAGTTATGACTTGGCCATACAGAAACAACGAAGACCAATATGAATAGGTACCGATAACGGCAGCTACACACCATACGATCAACCGCACTTATTACAGGAATCTGTTGTGATGTAGAAGTGAAGTATTAGCCTTTGCATTTCCTTTCTCTCTCGTATTGGAGGCAAGTGAACAATGCGATCAACTTTCTGCATCATGCAAAAGTGTCATTTCTAAACTTTATTTTCGCTTCAAATTTCTGTCGCGTCGAGATGTAATTTCATCTACTCGCGCGACGAGCGCTGCCAACCAAGACATGGGAAATTTGGACCTTTGTGCGCCACTGAAACACCACCGTGTTGGTGTTAATTGCCTTAACTCTATAAGAATAGTTATTTTCGAATGAATTATGGTTTGACTGAAATATTTCACTCAAAATATGCAGTATAGGGCGACCTTTTTAACAGAATAATTCGAGCACAAGAACTTACAGAATTACTTTTTGTGTCCTGCAGGAATGACGATGGTGTTCTTAGGATTAACTGAACGGAAACGGAAAGTAAATATAGAATAAAAAATGTGAACACAGTTAAACAGCTAGAAATGTCTCGCCTCATCAGAAACTCTTCACTAAACCCTATAATAGTATTATGTGAGCCAACTCAGCTGGATCTATTTTTTCGAAATCCTTTACATAAGAACTCAAAAAACGAATGTTGTAAAGTGATACCTTCTCACCAGAATGTTGACCTCTCCGCTTATGTAACAGGAAAGGAAAAAAAATTATGCTCTAAAAGGTTTTTATTTGCCATCGTCAGCAATTTATAAACAAGCGGTACGAATTTAAACATTATGCAAGACACTAATTCGCACCAGAGTGCTGCTGGCTAGAAACAAAGAAAGTCAGTTGAGTTGTTTGCAGCTTCTGGTGTTATCTTTTCACTCACTCATTCAGAACTGGGAAAATTCCGGAGAATTCTTTGAACTGACCAGGCACTTGTGTTGGATAGCAGTTGCAGTGAAGGTCAATCTCCACTACAGCAAGTAGGACATACTTAACATGATTCATCTCGTCCACAAATTATATTCCACAACGGCTTAAATTTGATGTTAATAAGAGCCTCCCTAACCGCAACAAATGCGTTCCAACGAGGAAGGTGGAAAGCACAATTTAGTATGGACTTGAGGGAACGCGGAATTTATGCACAAGGTGCATACACAGTAAGTTGAGAAAGAAATGGATGAAACAAGATAAAAGTTCAAGAAGATAATAAGTACTGAAAAACAGGACAGCAGTGATTTGAAGTAAGATGGTATGACTCAAAACTAAAAAATCTATTTTATTTGAATAAAAAAGGGCTGGCCTGACCTTTAGCACGAGATTTCACATATTCCCTACGGAGCACTATTTCCATCGATACAATAGTTGTAGCCCCTGAAGGGAACTCACCAATAGCATAACTTCAGTCGACACAGCAGGGAATGTGCCTTGGAAAATAATTAAGTCAAACATCCATTCATTCAATCCCTAACAAAAATAAGAAAGCATTTAGCACGCACCTCCATCCCTGCATGAGAGCAATGCATTGAAATACGATCGTGAAATTCGAAGTTCATTTCTCGTGAGTTAAATTAAATCTTGGCTTGTTGCGAGCAACACCAGTAGAGTGGGAAGTATGTACTTACATTAAATGTTCCATGGACGGTGAACTCACACACTGCAGTATAGAATGGAAAATTGCTCAAAAATAAGTACACTGACTGGATGCTAATACGATGGCTTATGTATAAAAAAGGTTTAGCAAATATTTACAAAACGATAGAATTTTTTAAAAAGTAAAAGTGAATTGGCTCATTTCTACTTCAGTGGTTTGCTACTGTGTGGAAATTGTTCATTACCGAAAAATCGAGTTGAATCCATGATGAATGCTAAGAACGATTTGGAAATAGTGATTATATACAATGACAGATGTACAGATCATTAAGTAAATTGGTAATGGTCACACCCTGTCCATCTTACTTTCTTCTTATAGAACCTTCCTCTTTATCTTTCTCTTTCTGAAAATTTGCGTAAAGCTTAGTAACATTGTTTTCCGCTTTTAAGCGACCTGCAAACTGTAAACTCTTCTCTTCAGTAGATTTGACTTTTTGCATCATAATGTTGAGCAACGACATGCCTCCCTTCGAGGACGAAGTGCCAAGGGGCAAATAAGACGACCGCCGCTTTTTGTGTCCATCATGAGAGGAGTCGGTCGAGTGGGAGCGCTTGCTGCTGCCTCCGTTGCGGTGCCTGGACGGCACGGCGGCCGCGTCCAGCTCTTCCAGGGCCTGGTCGATGTTAACCGAGTCTTGGTTGCTGGACAGGCCATCATACGAGCCACTCGACGACTCCTTGTTGTGGCAATGTAGGTAGCACTCGTACACTTTTTGGTGATTAGGAGAACTGTTGTGTTCTTTCAGGAAAACTTCTAGTTCCTTCCACATGGCTTTATATTGATCTTCTCTCTTTAAGCCCTTGCTCCGAACGTGCGATGTGTTCAAACTATCGCCCTGAACTTCCATTTTAAGTAAACTAAATATAACTTGTTTACAGTCCACAACCTGCTCGTCTGTGAGCTCTGATTGCACTATGTATTTTGTTAGAGATTCAATGGAAGGGCCCAGAGAGAAAAGAGCAGTCTGAGAAAGTGTAATAGGCCAGTGCTTGGTATAGCGGTCCAGCTGGGCGCGACTAAGTTCAAGACCACCTTTTCCGTAAGGAGCCAAGACGTTGGCACGGATGAGCTGAGCAAAGTCAGGGATGCGATAATCAGTCACCTTCCCACCTTGCCCTTCACTGATGGACGGAGGGTCCTCCAAGACAGTACGAGCTGTGAGCAAAGTGTGAATGTATATGTCACCTGCATGAGCAGCAAGCATGTGACTCATGACTTTGGTGTGTTGGGTGGGAGTCTTTTTTGGCATCTCGAGCATGACCCAGCGCCCATTCAGAAGGAAGTTGGTGAGGCACGAAGATGGTCGGCTGTTTACATCCACTGAAGTGATCCTGAAAGCAGTGCTGCACTGATGCAGCTCCTGGCTGGCATTTGTGCGTGGAGTTGACCACTTAAGTGTCACTGTTGGGTAGTCCGTGTCTTGGCGAGTGCTGCGTATGCTGTTATCGCCGGCGGTGGCTGCGTGGGCTTCTGCTGGGTGAAAGAGCTCTACATCGTAGTTGGCAGATGAAGACGCGTTCTGTTCCTCCTTCATAGGGATGCCTGTGACAGTAGTTGATGCCAAATTGTAATGCCTTACAACTAAAGAGCATAGTTTAGCGGCCACACTGCTGCCGCACTGCATTTCAACAACTTCACCACTCACTCCACTGCCACCTCCACTCAAATTTCCGTTCATCACTCGGCTGTGTTCATTTTCCCCTATGAAACTCAACAGCACCAGCTGTACATGAGCAATGGCTAGACCATCATCACTGATAGACCTGTTGACACTTGCTACAAGGTCACAGAACTTCTGGTAGTAGAGTTTGGCTTCATCATCGCTGTGAAGTCTGGTGACCACAACTATCCTGCCCTTGTTGATGACAGGCTGGGTCCGTTGCTTCTGGACTGGAGTGGCTTCTGTGAGGTTGCCCAGGGCTGAGAGGCAGCCTGAGAGCAGGTCTGCGGTACCTGGGCGAGCTGGTCCCAGCACCATCAGCAGCTGCACAGAATGATGATAGATTATAAATTAGTTTAAGCCTCCCTAACTGCTACAAAAACATTGGAATAGGTATAGCTTAGTAACAAGCTGTAGCACTGCATCTTAATCATTACTCCCTTCATTGTTACTTGAATTTGAAAAGTAAGCACCACTGATACAAAAATGACTCAATTTTCTTAAGATGTACAAAACATCTTTTTCCTCACTTACATTATGTAAACCTCTTCTATAAACAAATGAATGAGTAAAGCAAAGCCTGCTGAAAGTATTCACAACTCTCATAAAGTGCATTCCACACAGCCACATTCTACATCAAAATACCCTATCTTGTACCTTGCTTTTGGAAAACATCTTTTAAATTTTGAACCAAAACCATTCTTTAGAACCTTTTTTCTTTTTACATGTGACTAAACACAAATAAACAGAGAGTTGCATAAACTCTCAATGCTAATATATATTAAATGGCAATAAGTCAGTAATTAATTATTTCATTTTCATACAGTTATCCTGAGATGATGCCATTCAATAAAAAAAGTATGGATTTTGTGGCCTGGCCTGTCAAGTGTTCACAAAAAATATATTTACTGACTTCGAGTGTCTGTGTTACAATATTATCTATCATGTTAAATGAACTGCACTTTGCAAAGAAAACACATCAGAACTGAAGAAACATAATATATCATACATAAATATTAGGCTAAAGAAACCTGCCGGAGTTGAACCATTGCACTGTATCATAGCAACATAAAATTCTTTATCATAGATACATAATATCACTTATCATAGATACATAATTTTATTTAATATACATACATAACATTACTTATGTATAAAAACAGCAGATACATGTTTTATTTATATCCTGTATAGAGACTACAACTAAATGGGAATATAATGATGAAGCCTAACCTGCATGATGGCATTCAAACTCTGGTCCTGGTGCCATGAGCTGAGCCTCTCCACAGCGTTTGCTCCAACGCTCGTGAGGCCAATGAAGCGAGAGCCCGGGAAGATATCCCACACGATTCTGTTGCAGATTGGAAATTAATGATTCAGTGTCATTAAAACATTTAGAGGAAAGAAATTATAACTACAAAAGTCCTTAACTATCCAATGTTTACAATAAAGGAAAACTAATAGGTATGCAGTTTCCTTCTTTCAGACAGCTGCTGATCCTCATAACTTTACTAAAGATTTTGTAGAGAGTAATGAGTAATAACTTTATTAAAGCCCAATAAAATATAATACTTGAAAACTGACGTTTCAGCCATTTTACCAAATGTACCGTAACTTTTTAATACTACTTTCCCACAAAATAACTAAACTCCAATCTGCTATACAAAGTTCAATTTCTTTTCACAACTAGAAAATACATGAGCTAACCTATCAATTCATTCAATACTAACCCAACAAAAGTAACTCAGGTATTTAGAAGTTGAAATATTTCTTACCAGACAATGCAGAAAACTTTTAAAAGTAAAGTTTGCAGTTTCATTTCTAATTACTGTACAGAGAAAGCAGATCTTTTGATAGCTTTTTCAGTATTAATTCCGACCACAAAGACACAAGATTCTGTCTATGTAGGTAGAAGCTTATTATGCTGGAAAAACTGAAAAGAGACTAAGAAAAACTGAAAAAGTGAGGCAGAAAAAAAACGGTTTAAAGATAATTTTAGAGGTCAGGGACAAAGTTTTCCCATATGAGAAAGAGAAACAAAGATAATTTCAGAACAGATTGGTTTCTTGAGAAAGAGGAGAAAAAGATGACTCAACCTATTAAATAATGCCTGCCTTCTCTGCCTGAGAAATTAAAACAAAGCTCTTGTTTACCAAACAACAACATTGCATATTTGTTCCGTTAAACTAGCACAGCATTTTTCATCTAACTGTTATTGATTGTATTTTGTAATGTTAATATTGCCAATCTATTTTATCAGATACGTGAACTGGGGTACGTGCAAGAAAAGCCTGCCTCTCAACATCACTGTCGGCATATTACTGGAAGTGAAACGGTCAGGTGAGTGAGGAAGTGTGTAAAATTTTACATTTATTCTTTCGTGGCTGTGGGCACCGTTGGTGCGATTTTACTACTTTCTATTACCTGCGCTGCTCCTGTGATCGACCAACTCAATGCGGAGAAACATTTATGTCTGTCTGAATAATGGTTGTTCAGGTGGTCTTGGGTAGCTGTTCTGTTTCATTATAACTGAGTTTGTTTCGTTTAACATAATTTCTTAAGCATACTGGAAGTCACTTGGCTTCCCAAATCTGGCAAACTCACGCTTCTCACTTTAGATTGGAGGCCCCCACAATTAAATTCTTGACGGGGGCCATAGATTTTGAAAATCACTAGTGTTATTCTATGTCAGATTTCTTGAGTGCATTAAAATTTGTTTTAGATAAATTTTTCTTGCAAAAATCAATGAATATTGCACCATAAAAATTTTAAATTTAGCCTTATTTGCATTGTGTTGTTTTTTACAACGTTTTTTTTGCGATTTTAGGGTCACGTATACGAATCTTAATTTAGGGTCACGTAAATGTAAACACATTTTATCAATTTATGAATATTTAATGCTGAGATATAAATTAACTTATTAATTTCATGGGTAGTTAATACAAAATATAAATTAATTCATTAATTTTTATACTGAAAAATCACAAAAAGTTTTTTAGGGTCCCCAAAATCCACAGATCAGGACAGACATTGCTGAATGAACTCTGCACATCCCGTACGATCACTAAGAAGCACCAAATTCAATTTTAAAATATTCATTAGTCAATAAAATAAATCCTACAGCTCTTGCAGATAAAGATATTAATTTTGTCCGGCATTTCTAGAAAATCAAGATACAGTAATGAAGGTGTGCTAGGATAGAAGACAAGGAAAATTCACCTGCAATACTCTGTGATAGCTTCAACAGCACAAGTCCAAATGCTCTTCACTACAGGCTGCACTGAAATATAGTGTGAAGAATGAGCAAGAGTTGATCCACCTCCAGTCACTCTTGGCTTGCAGAAACTTTCCATATCTAGCTGCACCCCCGATGAAGCAGCCAGAGTGTGATCCATCACAAACACAGTCTTCTGGCTGAGAGCAGACATGGTGTGGTATGCTGCTCAATTACCCTGAACTTCAATTTCCTGTAAAACATATAGTTTCATAGTTTTACAGTTTTACTTGACAACCAATGGTGCCAAAGTAAATTTAAATTAGTTTGTGTCTACAAAAAGTAATCCATACTTATAAATTAAATGAAATATAATAATTTCATACCATGAACAACTTAGTATACATTTCATAAAAGCTTTTTACTATTATCCAAACATTTATATTTAACAAATTGAACTTCAGTTTGACCCATCACAGTCAACTTGTTAATAATGATACATTATTTGAACTATTTGAAAAACTGTCAGACATGATGACTTTTTTCATTTATTTTGAGTCATTTTTTGAGAAATCACATATTACACACAAAGGAATCAGTTAGAAGGAATATGTTGTTAAGAAACATTCTAATTTTGGGAATTTTCAACTGATTTGTGCTTTTGTGTTTTGCATATTTTTTAGGATATTGTAGTACTTGCGTATTCCAACAGCACGAGCGTGTCGCTTAACATGTGTGCCTGGTCGCTTAACATGTGTGCCTGGTGGCTTGTTTTCACATGTGTCGGAGTTTGTGTTGGTGTTGTGCTTGGCAAGGATTTTGTGTGTAAGCCTTTCTTGGACATTAGAGTCTGTTTCCTTAAAACCACATTTGACGGGGAGAATTTATTGCCACACCAAGAGGTCCTGGGTTGGAGACGTGAGAAACATGAACTTGTTATGATTAGCAAAAACTTTTTGGAGAGGCATGAGTGAAGGCACCCCAACGGCTAGCCACAAGGGTTACAGTGATTTATGGAACACCACTAAAGCTTGAGGGTTGGGGACGAGCGACACTCGGAGCGACAAAATTGTCGACACAGCAAGATACCAAACACCCAGGCATTAGAAAAACAAAGGGAAAAGATTTAGAGCAGAATTTCATGGAAAAAGATCGCCAGTGTTCCTAAAAGAGGGGGGAGTTGGCTATACGTTCTCATCAGAGGGCTTACAGCCAATATTATGGTCAGAGTACCCTAGGAGAGATTTTAGAAGTGGAGAACCGCCAATCAGAGAGAAATTAGAGGCGTGCACTTATGTAGAGGGCAGCCCCAAGTTTGGGAAAGGCAGCGCGAAAGACCAAAGAGTTAGAGTTAGGCGAGCCTTCCGACAAGGTGCGTTGGTACTAAGTGTTCACTGAAAAATATACTCTGAAAATACGTGGAAAGCATGTAGCCTGCGTTGCAGTGTAATTGTACTGGTTAGAAAGTAATGTAAATACTTTCTATTTTTCAGAGAAGAGAAGTCTCACGCACGACCATCGGGGCCGAGAAATTAAATCAGAGAAATAAATTTTAAAAAGTCGATTGGGCGGGCGAGGATTAGCTTTGTTTTTGTTTGTTTTTACAAGAGATATTTTTGAAATAAGTGAAATATAAAGTTAATGTCATTCATTGAAGTAAAGAGTCAAATCTGTTGAGTAAATTCAATAAGAGGTAATGGGTAAAAATTCTGTATATCGTTGCAGGAGGGCGGTTATTCTATCGTGGCAGTTCTCCATAAAAGTCATCTCTTCGTGTTCCATTTCAACTTGAATAAAAGTTACGAGACGCTGTCATACAGTTGTCAAAAGATACTTTACTGAACTGTGAATAGCTCAGAGGAATTGAACTGAAGCTGTACTTGAGGATGCACGTGTGATTTGAAGCTATGACCGTGTTTTGTGCTGTGGGAAACGTAATAATAACCAAATAGTTTTTATTTCTATCATGTCTAGAAGCGTACCTAACGTAAAAAGGGGCTGGCGGGCCAGTGCGAAGAAAAAGGCAATGAACCTGAGGAGTTGACATTGCAAGATATATCCTAACACCTCCATTGTATGTTAGCCTCCTAAACGTGTAGGATAACTCACCGCCGTAATCATAAACTTATGCAAAATTCCCGTGGGGTATATTATTCCTACTCAATGTTGGAAGCAACCTCTCAGCATTACAGGTCCGCATAGATCAGCGCTTACG
>JACJUY010000557.1:12157-34115 GCA_014220935.1 Platorchestia sp. MABIK | reverse complement strand
AACTACCTTCTCATCCTAATGGGACGCGAGTGGGAGGACGTGATACGTTGATAGTCAAAGAGTGCCGTGCTAACCAAATCGTTTATTTCGTCTTCACGTACCTGAAAATGCTCTCATTGCTTGACGTATCTGACCCAATGTACTTGTACATTTTGCTCTTTTTCCACTTTGTCAGTGACGTATCTTTTCAAAGTGTAAGCACCTGAGATAATCAACGGTCAAGTTTGGAGCCTTTCAAGTCATTCGACGGAGTTCAACACTTGCTTCGTGTGATTTACTGCACATCCCATGTTAACAACCACCTACATACACACTGCACATAATCAATGCTCCATCCGATCTATCTCAACCTTGTTCTATTACCACACATTTCTGGCTGGCTTAGAGAAATGTTCTCTTAATGATGAAAAGGGAACACATGAATCAGTACATTTTCCTAACTCTTTTGCATTGAGTGTAAGCTAAAAAGATGGAGTTTATCCGTGCAATAACCATTAAGAGATTTATTTTAACGCACACATTAACCGTGTACGTCAATCGCTAAATAAGGAATTCAATGAACTGACTTAATGAAGAGAAAATAGTGAATTCGTTGAAGAAGGGGTAATAACAGGTGTAACTACAGTGAATTCGTTGAGTTACCACTTGGACTACAGGACTGGTGAAATAATCAGAGCTAGTGACCAAGATGGTGAAAAGATGGTGAACTAGTGAACAGGCAAACATGTGAACGAATAAATTAATAAGGATGAACTATAATAATTTCCACGGATCAATTTCACTGAACTTCACGACACTGATCACTGGTTTCGATGCACCTCCGAGCAGCGGTTGCTCTCAGCCGAAACTGAAGGAGCGCGTGCATAAAAGAACCATGCGAGTTACTTTTTGTTACCTTTAGAGCCGAGGCAGCGGCAGGGAGGCCGTACAAGGGCATGGGAGACGCGGAGAACCGCAGCCAAACCAGCGCGGGCACCCGCGTGGGCGTCGGCCATGTTGGCGTCTACAGCTGGCGGCACAGCTGATGTGTTTCAGTGGTGTCTCATGCTGTTTTTAGTGATGTCTCATGCTATTCAGTGGTGTCTCATGCTGTTATTTAGTGGTGTCTCATGCCATTATTAAGCGGTGTCTCATGCCATTATTAAGCGGTTTCTCGTGCCATTCAGTAGTGTTAGATGCTCAGTATGATACCCGGTGCTCCTCAAGTGTTTCCAATGCTCGTGAAGTGTTTCCAATGCTCGTGAAGTGTTTCCAATGCTCGTGAAGTGTTTCCAATGCTCATCAAGGATTCCTGATGCTCGTCAAGTGTTCCTTACGCTCTTAAAAGAGTTCCTGATGCTCGTCAAGGATTCCTAATGCTCGTCAAGGATTCCTGATGCTCGTCAAGGATTCCTGATGCTCGTCAAGGATTCCTGATGCTCATCAAGGATTCCTGATGCTCGTCAAGGATTCCTGATGCTTGTCAAGTGTTCCTTACGCTCTTAAAAGAGTTCCTGATGCTCGTCAAGGATTCCTGATGCTCGTCAAGGATTCCTGATGCTCGTCAAGGATTCCTGATGCTCGTCAAGGATTCCTGATGCTCGTCAAGGATTCCTGATGCTCGTCAAGGGTTCCTGATGCTCGTCAAGGGTTCCTGATGCTCGTCAAGGGTTCCTAACGCTCGTCAAGGGTTCCTGACGCTCGTCAAGGGTTCCTGACGCTCGTCAAGGGTTCCTGACGCTCGTCAAGGGTTCCTGACGCTCATCAAGGGCTTCTGACGCTCATCAAGGGCTTCTGACGCTCTTAAAAGGGTTCCTGATGCTCGTCAAGGATTCCTGATGCTCGTCTGCTCGTCAAGGATTCCTTATGCTCGTCAAGGATTCCTGATGCTCGTCAAGGATTCCTGATGCTCATCAAGGGCTCCTGACGCTCTTAAAAGAGTTCCTGACGCTCTTAAAAGAGTTCCTGACACTCTTAAAAGAGTTCCTGACGCTCTTAAAAGAGTTTCTGACGCTCTTAAAAGAGTTCCTGATGCTCGTCAAGGGTTCCTGACGCTCGTCAAGGGTTCCTGACGCTCTTCAAGGGTTCGTGACACTCATCAGTGATGCCTGACGCTCGCCAGCGCTGCCTGAAGACAGGAGGTCGTGGGCGTGCCCGCGGTAGATCGCTAAAGGCCAAGTGTGCAATGACGTGTCCCTAGAGTGCCGACTGACGGCTTCCCCGTACCTTGTTTTGTGTTGCAGCCCACAGTAAATATTGCCTAAATAAATCGAAACTTCAGTAACGTAATCCATCAAAACACCTCTTGGCATGCTGGCTTGGTACTTAAAAGATAATTTGTCTATTTCTTATCTTGAAACACGCGGTGATATACACGTCTCAAATAATCCTGGTTTTGTTCTCTCCAAATTGCCGCAGTAATGAAGAATTTGAACAATGGGAATCATATCGTAGTGAATGAGAAAGAAATTCGTTTTAAACTTGTTGAAGACATGGAAAATCAGGAGTAACGCTTTGCTGCGATGCTCTACATTATTATAATTTTCGAAATCGGTTGAAAAAGAGAGGTCTAATGTCAGGGAGAGACCAGCAGGCGAGTGGAAGAGAGAGGACACCAGGTGCTAAAAGAAGCAAGGCTAAGTTCAAATACAAAAAATGAAACAGTAGATGTGATGTGCAGTGCAAAACGGTGAAGTTTTTTTACGTCATGTCATTGTTTTATTTAGACAATAATTTGAGTATTTGAAGAGCAATCTTGTGAACTTGTATTTTTTATTCAATGCATGTATATTTTTATTTTTGCAGATTATGACTGATGATGATCTGAGACTTGAAACCTTTCATTAAAATGATTTCAAAGTTCTTCTTTGCTATAATCTTCATGGAAAGGTTTAAGTAAAGATCCCAAATGAATAGATACAGAGTCCAGCTGTGTGATTGGTCGACCTGAATAGCCACTCACCTTGCGCCGTAGAGTTGCTGGTTGCCCCCATTTTCGACGTCGGAATATTCGCCGTCGCTGCCTGGTGGTCGGGCTGTCGACCCTGGCGGCATCTGCACAGATGGGAATCAATGCACATTAGCGAGCTGTAGCTCAAGTGGATGCATGGATAGGAAGGAAATTGTATCGGTTCTTCTTATCACAGAGGGTGAGGCAAAAACAATCAATGTCATTTTTGTTTTTTGTTAGTTGCGTACTGGGCCCTGTGTACTGGGGCCTTCATACTGGGACCTGTGCACAGTGTACCAAGTACTATGATGCGCACCGTATAACTTAGCAATTTACAGTGTCGACATGCGCTGTCCCTAAACAGAAGAAGCCTCCCCGTCGGCTTGGGTAGAGCAAAATGTGACAAAACAAGCAATTAATTTCTTAGTTTCTTCACTTTCCAAGTTTTGCTCGTGTATGTCGATAGAAAAGTAATCCTTATATTTTTAGTGAAGTTTAGCGAGTCAATTCTTTAATTAACGTGTCAGGATCTCTGTCTATTTGGTCGCCAGGAAAATTAAAACCTCAATTCGAGAGTAGCAGCGCTTCAAAATTGATTGAAGCACTCAAATTGACAATTTATTTAGTACAGGTAACGAATTCCGAAAGCCTCATCGCATTTTTCTCAAAAATTGGGCAAAAACCTGAAAACTTCGCTACGCATCTCCCTAGAAACAATTTTAAAATTTGCTCCAGAAAACTCGTAACATGACACTGTCTAGAATAATGCGTACGAATCTTCGAAAAATGATTAGAAACACCATAAAATTGAAGCGGGAATGCTTTTTCAAGGAAAAACGAGCTAGAAATGTTAAAGAACGCAGTAAAACTGCCAATGAAACAATGAACAAACTGAATTAAACTGGTCAGCAGTTCCAAAAATAAGGACCCCTCAAAACCATTCTATTCGATCTCAAAAAACTCTGAGCGCAGCGACCACGAAGACGCCAACAGACGACACCGCACGACCGCCTCCGCGACCGCCGGGTGAATTTGTCCGTCATTTCTGCCCCGCAAAAATTTAGCACTCGTGCAAACACTGCACACCGCTGCGGGAAGTAGACGGAGTTTTTCGCCAAGCTTTGAAGCGGATTGTTATACTTGACACGTTGACTTCGGTTGTGCGGTTGCTTCGGTCAGTTTGGTTAGGTTAGAAGAAGTCGTATTGAGAAACTGGCTTTACTGGTCTAATACATTTTTTACCTGTCTAAAAACTGTAAATAATACAATTAAACCATAATCTGTTACCGTATACTCTGAAATTTATTTCGTAAAGGTTGCAAAATAGTTTAAATGTTATTTGTATATTCCGGTACGTAAAGGACCAATTTACATAGTGGTACACATGTGTACCAATACGTAGTCAACGCGTCAAGTTTAGGGAGCGGGATGGCGGTTGCGGGAGGAGGCGGGTGTAGGCATTTAGAATCCGTATCAATTTTTCAATACGAACTGTTATAGAAAACGCGTAACGTTGCAAGCTTTTATTAGGGTGTTGTGAACGACAGAAGTTAGTTTCATTTGCTGCGTGAAAAGATACACCCAATTTGTTCAACAACGCAATACGTGATCTGAAAATTGTCATACTAATAACAAAGAATTTCACGTATGTGAATAGCAAGCGCGAAGCTGACAAGCGCTTGAAATGATAAAATAACAAATTTCAACACGTTTACGTTCACTGTAAACTAATTGACCGCATTTCTCCTCAGAAAAGTGGAACTCAGCATTTCTTCTATTGAGTTTACAGACGCAGCGATCTGCCTGGCAAAGGAAAATATTGCAACTTATTACATCACTACTACGTAAATAAGGAAGGAAACAAACGACATCACTGTCCCAACCAGCAAACCCTTTTCAGTAAATCTGCCGCTCCTAAAAACAGTGAAAAAAGGTCTTTGATCAGAATGTAACGCAGAGCATCGCCCCTCAATGTCAGTCCATTTCCGCTGTGCCACGCCAAAATAAACTCATAAACTATGACAGTGCGTGTTCTTAAAGCTGAATTTCCCATGCCCTCGTAACCCCGCATCATTGGATCTCCCAGAAACGGGCTACTGCTAATCAGCTTGCAGTGCGCCCGACCACATACGAGTTGTAAGCGGATATTTGATTCTCTTATGACTCCGATTTTCTCCGAGTCGGGTACCGATCTTGAAGAAATACAAAAGCCCACAATGATGCAGGGATCCGATTTGTGCAAGTCGGATACCAATATTAAAGAAATACAAAAAGCCCACAGCGATGCAGGGACATGTTTTTCAATGATGAGTACGACATACTGGTTCACAGCCATTAGGCACGACACACGCTCACCCATTAGTGCGTTCACAGCCATTACGTCATAGAGGTTGCGTATGGAATAAAGTCTCAATCGCACACAATGAGTGTTTTCAGGCACTTGATACACCAACGTTGGAATTACAGCTCGGCAGTTCACAGGATAAGAACATGGCCTATGTTTATATTGAGCTTTGTTCTCAAGTGTTTCAATGGCAGAAGACACTCTGGCGTGACTCAGCAACTTAAGGGTTGGATTTTAAACTATTTTACGTCGTCGCAGCGTAAGGTCTGTTAAGTCGACTCGGCTGCGCTGCATGTAGCAAATCGTAGGGAACCTAATCAATTTAACCAATTTTTTCAACAAATGATACACCAGTATAATAATCACTTAGAACTACCACACACCTAGTCCATTTGGATGTACAAACGCTGCCTGGGAACGGAGAATCTATGCATTAGGTGGGTACCCACACAAGACCCATGCGTAGAGAAACAAAGTTAAGAAGCAAGTTTGTAAAATAAGATAGAATTTGAAAAGAAAGTAGAGTACAATGTGCGGAAAAACTCAGCAGTTAAAAAAAAATAAGGTGCGGATCACAACAACAAACTATACAACGTTAACAAAAGGAAGGCCTATCTAACCTTCAGCTCAGGACCTCACATTTTTTCCTTGCGCGAGTTAATTAACAAAAATTCAAAAGTTCTATCTAGGGTTTAGCTCTGATTTTAGTTCCATTCACTTAAGAAGTTCTTTTGTAGCCTCGAAATGATAAAGGAAGTGGAAAACTATAAAACGGGTTTCCGTGAAACAGACAGCCAACCAACGGCAGCTTTCATAAAAGAAAAGCCAATGAATTCAAATATATGTAGAAGCATTAGTCTCGGAAGTTGCGACACAAGTCAATTTAAATCACGAAATAAAATGAGCATACTAAATTTACCACCTACATTCAGCCCCATTCCATCCACCGACGCTCTGCCTCATTTCGAGCTTCTAATATCCGACATCTAGCGAGTGGCAGGCGCAGAATTTCGTCAAAATCGCAGCCGCGGAAGATATCCATGGCGGTCCGAAGCTCCAAACGAGTTCAAAAATGAACGAAACGCAAGCACCAACACCAAATCAAGCGAAGCCAAATAAAGCTTGCATTCCCGACGCCGTCAACTCGACCACACTTTCGAGAAACGTGTCCGGGAAACAAAAAGTGAAGCGTCTGGGGAAGAAACAACAGAAGAATGCCCGGAGAAAAAACTAACCATCAGTCGCCGATGCGTCAGGACACAGTGTTCGGTGCGAACGGTGTGCTATTTCACCTTCATTTACGCCACTGTGAGTCCACATACCGATTTGGGTTAAACTATGTGGGTTACCTACTTCATGATCAACTTAATTTGTTGCTCATCTACTTGATGAACTTCTCAATTTGAACTCATCTATTCAACTGGTATTTTAATTTCGTAACAAATTTTGTCGTTCTTCATGGTCAACAACTTTCAAATGCATTCATTCTTTGAATTCTTCGTGACACGTTCTCCTGCGTCGGGTTTCGCACAACCCCCAGGAAAAAATTGAATATATTTGAACAAATCTTGCTTGCATTCACACGCATGCTGCTCGTTGAACTAGAACAGCCAGTTCGTCGCTGTACACGCACACTCAAAGCTGGACGCTGAAACAAAGCTGCGTCATCAGCGCTGAAAAGCATCGTGAGAGCTCCATCAGGAATGAGCAGCAGAGGGCTTTGGGGAAGCTGAGGCGGGGTAAACAGGCCATCAAAACGAGGTATTGAGCTTCACAGGGACGTCCAGTCATGCCAGGGTCGTACAGATTATATCTCAAATTTGTTGCTAACGTTCTTTTGGCCGACGAGATCCCGAGTGCTTGCCTGCTCACCCTAAAGGAAATTCGTTCATGAGATAAAAATCTTTTTCCAAGTTAAACTAGATTTTGCTAGCTATGCTATACTTTTTATGAAACCGACGCAGAAAATATCTTTTTATAACTGGCCTGCAGCGCGAGAACAAACTAGAGAAAACCGTGAATTCTCAGTAAAACATTTGCATTCCTCAACTTATGACGGGGGAATTATACGTGTTGAAGGCCTACCATAATGGAGGCTTCCTGAAGTAATCCAAACATAGAGAAGCATTGGGTAGTGTCAAGAGATTTCAGCATATTCTTGAGTGACAGAGAAGCAATCGATGCGGTGACCAAGTTTGAGAGTTGTCAGCTACTTAGAAGAAAGTCTAGAGTTGCTGTCTTCTGTGCAAAAAGAAGGATTATCAATCCCCCAATGATCATGTGCTTATGGAAGTGTTTGTCTCAAAGGCTGTTACCATCAGGCGAGCTGGCACCATCACCCACAAAACAACCACTCATTAATCTCATGTATTGTATTTTGTAGATTATGCGCCAAGGCGCACTCTTGAGAAACACAGAGTCCATAAGAAATGCTGACATGGTTTAGCACTATATATATATGAGAGCGTATACCCCAAGATAGAAGGAACAAGGTAGGGTCAAACCAGTTTTTTTTTCGTCGACCGTGTGGCAATACTAATGTCATGGCAACGAACCAATAACAGCCCTCATAGTGTATCTGGCAACACTGCTAGTCCCAAATCTGGCACCACTATTGGCATAACGGCATGTCTCAATGCTGACATGGTAACGAACCAATAGCAACGCTCATATTGCATCTGGCAACACTGTTAGCCCCAAATCTGGCAGCACTATTGGCTCAACAACATGTCGCTATGGTGACGTCTTAAAGTTTGTTTGAAATAAAGCCGTTCTATTGGCTAGCCGAACAAGAGGTGTATTTTCCCCCATAGAAACAACTACCTTGTTTCCTCTACGGTGGTACACCCTCATCCTCCGAGAGTAGTGTAATATTTCTGGAAGTGTCCGGAGACGTGGCAGGTATCCAATATACGCTGAGAGGGATGTGCTCTCTAGCATACTTCTTTGAGGAAGGTAAGAGGGAGGGAAGGGAGTTGGGGCACCCATGTGAGGGGCACTTATAGCGCCCCTTTTTAGGACAGAAGGCTTTTGCTGAGCGTTTAGGCGAAAACTTGAAATTACAGTACGGGGTGTTGCAATATGAGAAAAATTAAAACCGTGTTAATCCTGAAATCAAGCCAACATGGGAACTATGTAACTGCACAAGCAAAATTTTTCAAAATAACCAATAGAGCAAAATATTTCATGCATTGGTACGGAATCGCTTCAAGGAAATCGGTTAGTCAAGCGCCTTCGCAGAAATCAGTCACGCGTCGAACTCGAGGTAAAGTTCTAAGAAACTCTTACTGCTTGCAAAAGTGAGCGAATTGAGGACAAAGTGAACAGCTCCTTATTTTGGAAGGGCAGAAGACGCACTTTATTCACAGATGTATGCGTTTGCATCACAAGAGACTCTGCCGTGTATGTAGGCCATTAGCGAGTGAATGATGGCTTCAAAATAGCGACGATGTTTGGCCAAATCTCCTCGAGAGAACGCCAAGCCAAAGGCTCTTAAGGCTTTTGTCCTTTGCCTACGTGACGTCTTTGTTGTTTTGTTCGCCTTCGAGAGGGCTTTTCAAAACCTTGAAATATTTGTTAGTTTAGGGACGAGTTAAGAGTCAAATGAAAGTATCAGGGCGCTGTGGCTGCCAGACAGATGTTAGATAGAAGAGTACAACTTTACTGAAGTCCACCCAGAGACTGGCGTCTATTTTTTGTTGTCAAGTAAAAAAAAGATTTCAATCTTAAAAACAATCATTTTTGGAGATTTAGTAATGACATGCGTGCAGAAGGAGTCTCGAGTTCCATTCCGCGGAGATCACGGTGAATTTAAATTTAATACAGAACACATTATGATTCCATTGCTCATAAAAGTAAGCCCTCATATCCAATAGATGGTAAAGACGAATTAATTGAAGCCTATTTTCAAAATCCGCACAAAAAGTATGATATTAATGCCGAAATCATGCACGAGTTTCCATATCGTGTACGAGATCTTACAGTTACTGCATCAACTTCTGTGTAGTTCTGGACTCCAGGATTTCAAAGATATGAGAAATGAGTCAAGCGCATTTTCTACACTGATTGTCCCAACGAATGAGATATTTTCAAACCTGCAGGGTTTAATATTACAAAAAAAAAATGATTATAGGAAATTTTCATGACTTATTATGCCATATTATGCGGTTATATTGACAATTACAAAAACAAAGAAGTGATCTGTCTCAGTTTAGAGCAGAAGAAAAACTCTGGAATGGCGCTGCCGGATTTACTGAGGTTTAAACAAGAAAATCCCACCCCACAATGAAGTATAACTCCCGAGTTTAGCGACATCGCCGTAGAAGATAGGGAGATTTTGTGTCTTCAGAATTAAAGGTACGGTAACTATATTGTTGCGTTGCGTCGTCATAGTTCGAGCTGTGGTAAAGTAACCCTAGAGATGCAACAATATTTTACTCAAACTTTGTATACTTTCTGTAGCGTGCACCAATGTATGTATAAGTATCCTTTGAGTGCTTGTGTCGCCCGTACACAAGCAATATGCAGGCCCACCTGTCAAACTTGTGTATTTACCCGTACCAACGTCCACAGTACACATGTACGCGTCATGCGTTCATGACAGCACACGCTCTGTGTAAAGTGTACGTTCCATGGAGAGGACATTTGCGGTGCGTGCACAGATCAAATTAGATGTTAGTTTAAGCCTCCTTAACCGCAGCAAAGGCGTCCCAAAGAGAGGAAGGAGGAAGGAGGAAGGAAGCTTTAAGTATTGAGATAAAGGAACGCGGAATCCATGCATAAGGTACATAGAAACAGTAAGTTCAGAAAGAAGATCATGAAATAAGATAAAAGCTGAAGATGAAAAGTAGTCGGTGCTGAAAAACAGGACAGCAGTGAACATGAAAAAAAATGGTCCTTAACACAACAAACGCATTTTATTTGAACAAAAAGAAAGTCTACCTAATTCTCAGCTCGAGCGGTGCGTGATAGTACATCTAAACGTACTTTGTACATATACCTCACGCTCTAACGACCAGGCAAACAGCTGGTTCCAGACGCTGGTGTCACGTTGGAAGTTTTGTCCGCTCCAATTGGTCAGAAAATGAATTCGTGGGACTAATCCGCTGAGGGAGCTGTGTGTGTGTGAGGGGAATCCAGAATACTAGGAAATTCTCCCTCCTATTTGTTCATGTCCCGATTATCACACAATGCAATTTAGAATAAACTGAAAATAGTTTCTTTGCAAAAACATTTAACACATTCATAGAAGACTATAAGTACAGAGTGGCGCATAAGTGACGCACCCTTTTAAAAATTTAACAATAAATAAATATGAAAGGTATAACGATAGGGTTAATTGCAAACGATAGAGGAACTCTTAAAGTTTATTTACATGTCGGATCCTGTCTACAGATACCCAGTGTATTTTGCGGCAATAAATATTTGAAAATTACCTTCAAAAGGGTGCGTTACTTATGCGCCACCCTGGAGTATTCCTCAAAGAGTTGGTTTCCAGGATACAGGGCTGAAAGGAGCCAAAATTTCCAAAATATTGCCCAAAGCTTTACGTGAGGTCAATCATAGTGTAAGGCCGCCGTCACACGGAGACCAAATGGTAACGTTTCATCATGATCATCTACAGTCAGCGGCTCCAATCGGTCTGTCCAGGGCCAAAAAACAATCAGATTTCAGCCTTAGTTTGACCAAACTGGTCCCAAACTAAGGCTGAAATCTGACTTTCGTGGGGCTAGACAGACCGAGTGGTGCCGCTGACTGTAGATGATTATGACGAAACGTTACCATTTGGTCTCCGTGTGACGGCGGCCTAAGACACAGCTGATCTACTCTTCCCCACGATGTGAAAGATGAGAAGGCCGATCAGGAGTACAAGAAACAGCTGATCTCTTTCCCCCATGATGTGAAAGATGAGAAGGCAGATCAGTAGTACGAGACATTGCTGATCTGATCTACTTTTCTCCGTGATGTGCAAGATGAGAAGAGGCAGGTGGTGATCCCATTGCTGTAGTTGAGACAGACTGGAGCATGAAGTCCTCGCCACAACAAGCACGTGGTCTCGTGACCCAAATGCCTGTCCTTACTTCCCGGTCCAGCGAGAGCGTTCTCTCTTGAGCGACTTTACAGCGCGCATTTACCGCGTACTTACCTTTAAAGGGACGGCAATAGCCGTGCCTGCCTCTCGAAGGCAGCCTGATATGTTTGTCAACGTGGCTGAACTAACTCCAGTGCAGGCTCTTGTACGGGATCCGGCACAGGATCCGATACGGGATCCGATACGGGATCCGATACGGGATCCGATACGGGATCCGATACGGGATCCGATACGGGATCCGATACGGGATCCGATACAGGATCTGGTCCAGGATCTGGTCCAGGATCTGGTCCAGGATCTGGTACAGGATCTGGTACAGGATCTGGTACAGGATCTGGTACAGGATCTGGTACAGGATCTGGTACAGGATCTGGTACAGGATCTGGTACAGGATCTGGTACAGGATCTGGTACAGGATCTGGTACAGGATCTGGTACAGACCTGTTGTGTACAGCGTCATACCGTTACAGTTGGTGGTAACAGAAGTTTTGTCAAACCTACGAATGACGCAAAAACGAAAGTTTGCCAGAAAAAGTGTCGAAGAGCAAGGACACAAGAATAAACTAATACTATTTTCAGTCAAGTTTGATGCGGCAAACTATTTTAAGACTGGCAGGTGAGCTGGACAGTTGCACGGGCACCTACACCACCGCACTGACATCGACTTTCACTTCATACGCGAACAATAAATGATTGCAGAGCAACGCACGGGAAAACCGATTTTGGGAAAACGCAAAATGTAGGAATCGAAATCGCACAATTTACGGTCTGTTAAATTCTATGGTCTGTCTGTTCGCTGTGATTATCAGTAACTAACATGAAAAAGAAATTAGAACAACTTACTAAAATTATTATCTTCCAAAAAATGCCGTGTCGAGTACGATATTTCTTCTTGTGTGATGTGTGCGATACGAGACAGCGGGAAACACTGACGGTGCTGCTAACGAGGAATACGCAAATTTTCTCAGAAAACCCTCTGACGCAAACCTAAAACAATGGCAAAATATTCATCAATTTTTGCAACGAAACAGAACCAGTGGGCATGTCATGACAAAAATAAATCGCAACCCGCTGCTACAATAAAAGATGCAGCCATTTCCATTGCGTCACTACAGCACAAAACCGACTAATTAATTCTCAGTTGTATTGATCATATCTGCTCTAAACTTTTCAGATAACTCTTTTTCAAAACAAAGTACTGTAGTCTCAGTGAAAAGAAGTTTCTCGAGGTGGAAAGAATCTGAGCAATCGTTCGAACGAAAAACAAGCTAAAAAAATTATCCAATACGCATCATTGAAGCTCTGCACTGAATAGTAAAAGCCCGGCGAGTGTTTTTGCTTGATACTCAATCTATTAGTCGTAATAAATACACTTTCTCAATACTTTGAAGAAGTGTTAATAATTAATCAAGAGAATGTCTACATTTCAGAGCTGCATTAGGCATAGTACGTTTATTGAACTATTTCTCATTGAAACCCATTTTTGGCCAAATTGTTATCCTGAGAGAAGCGAAAAAATTTCCCAAGTTCCAAAGGCCCGCAGAAAATTTCGGGATTAACCATATTTTCCTTGAATCTCGTTAAATGAGCGCCTCAATAACAGAGATTAGCGATGGCTTCCGCAGCCTCGGGAACCACATCCTGCAGACGGGGGTCAACGAGGGTCTGTTTAGCAGCCCAGCTTCCTGGCGCGGCGCATGCGCGCATCTCCGCCTCCAGCTGGCCTTCAATTCCAAGAAAAGCCAGATTAAAGAATTTTAATCAACCTATTCGAATCTTTTCCAGATGAGCCCCGCCACTAATGCAACTCATAAGTTCGCCCACTTATAACTTTCAAAATATTGTACCTATCGACTTCAAATTACTTCGTTTGAAGTAATTTGAAGTCGTTTGAAGTCGTTTTACTATTCTTCCGTTTGAGAGTAACTTGAAGTCAATAGGTGCATTATTTCGAAATTTACTAGTGGTTGAACTTATGTGTTGCACTAGTTGCGGGGCTTATCTGGAAAAGATCCAAGGGTTCATTCTCAAGCCTCGGGTTAATCACAATCAAAGTGGAGTAATTCGTCTACAACAGACGCTGATTATTCTGGACAACATCTGTTAGATTAGATAAGTTGGGTTAATTAAGCCTCACGAACTAGAAAAAAGATGTTATAACGAAAAGAAAGAGGAAGGTGATTAATCTGAGTTTTGATCAACCCAAGTGGGATTCATTCTCAAGCCCCGGATTAATCTCAATCAAACTGGAGTAATTCATCTACGACACTGATGATTCTGACCAATGCCTATAAAATCAGGTAAGTTGGTGTAAGCTTTCCTAACCACACACAGATGTTTTAAAGAGAAGAAAGAGGAAACTTTCATTAAGTATAGAATAGGGAAATGGGAAATCTATGCACAATGTGTGTTTCCACCCTTGTACGCAGAAACAGTGAGTTGAAAATAAGTTTATGAAGGAAGATACCAGTTGAAGAAGACAGAAGTAGGTGGTAAAAAGAAGATAGCAGTCAACCGGAAAAGGACTGTCCGGAACAAAAAACTTTTCTATTTTACCACAAGAAACGCCTACTTAATCTTCAGCTTACGACCTAACACCTTTTCTGGGAGTTGTAATTTTCATCAATATAATAGTTATTACCAAGCAGTGTTGAGAATGCTGCAAGTATAGAATCATCCAAGCCCCTGGATAACAATATGACTGAATCACGACGGACGCTTAATGGTTGTGCAGCCGAGACTTGAACTTTAAAAGACATTTTACTAGGAAATACTGCTCTAAATGGTGTGAACAAGCCTAAATCAAACAACTCCCGCTTCTTTCTGACTGCTTTCATTACCTTCTGGCTACCTCCCTTACTCTCTGACCGCTTCCACTAATTGCGTATTGTTATAGTAAATGCCCTCATATGTGAAGCAATCCTACAGTCTCCTTGTCGGACGAAATTAATTCTGTGGGACGATTAAAGCATGGTAAAAATTTTATTTTTGTAGCTTTCAAAACCTCTAATTTGAACTGAAACTTCACCTGTTATATTTATGAATGACACGTTTCAAATTCTTTGACCAGTGTTGCACTAGTCACACTAATTGCACACTAATTCTTCGATCATAATCTACGTTCCAAAAGTTTTTCAACAGCAGCTTCTGTCGACTTGAGTGAACGAACTATGGCCTTCATTAGTTTGTTTCTAATGGGAACGGACAGACTGAGTTAGCTGAAGTTTTCTCAGGCGAACTATGGTAGTTCGTAGCTTTCATCTCATGGGAAATATAACAAAGCCTATTGAAGAAATTCTGATCAGCTAAGATGTGATGCTTGGAATTTATTTCAAATTGCAGGTTCGGTAAAATACAACGCGTGTGAAATTAATATTAATATTGAGTACAAACTTCATCAAAGCCCGCTAAACTCGGCTGAACAAATCCCGAGGTACTGAAGTTTAACGTGCATCATCACTTCTAATTCTTGTCCACAATCGCTCTTTGTCCCCTCCAGCGTCATCCCACTGGTGACTTATGAGACCAGAACTTTCAGTCCTGTATGACTCTAACTTTAAAATTGTTCCGTGGAAAAAATACAATCTCAAATCAAAGAAGAAAGCTGGATCAGCCTGTTTCTGTCACGGCCCGTCCGGCAGCGGCGGGCGGCAGATGGTACTGGAGAGAGCCAGGCCATGCGGCCAGACCGGTGAGAGCGGCAGCAGATGGTGCAAAGAACCAAAGATAGTGAGAAATTCAGGAAATTCAGGTTATACCATGGTCATCAAAATGTTGGTACGATTATTCAATTAGTGAAAACATTGGTGTGGAGTCATACCAAAAACGCCATGTTGTTACGATAGAGAGGACTTTAGTTTCTGATGCCACTTCTGTGCGAGAATCATGATGATGCTTTGAAAGAAAAGCAAATGAAGAAAAGAAATGTTCTCGAGCTCTTAAATGACTCTTCAGGACTCATCTTGCGGGGGCAGCGCATGCTATGAAGTTCTCTTTTTGTCACGTGATCGGAAGCGATAAAAAATTTGAAATGCGAGTACAAAAACTTTCACACAACATCTTACCTTCTTAATGGCATCAGCTGTGTCCCTAACATTAATTACAACTCATTTCATACTCAAAGACAAGATAACTTGAGAAAAAAATGATCAAAAATGAGAGCAGAAAGCTTGTTTTCGTTAAGACTAACAATCATGCATTCAGAACGCGTGACTTTCTATAGCACGTGTGACTGCCATCACGAACTACTTCTCCAAAGTTGTCAATGTTTAATTACAACATAGCCTCTCAGTCGACGTTCTTTCTGAGTTCACTCATTGCGAAGTACCTCCAAAGCATTGGTTCAGAACAGATTGTTTTTAGACCGCCTGTGGGTCATAAAAAAAATACACAATAGCAAGAATTAGCACACAATCGCTCGTCGCGAACTTTAAAAAATCTAAAGCGCCGAACAGAAAATTTGCATTGAACGAACAAGGTAACAACGCTCAAACTTTATGATATTTTTTTACGAACAATGAAGGTTTGTCCTTGGTTTAATAACCTAAAATTGGGTAGCGTTACTAGCCGAGTTACTCGAGGTATTTTTGGATACTGTGTAAGACTTACCTCGATCTTTCAAGCCTGAACGGTGCTTGGAAGTGGACAGCATTGCGCAACGTTCAAGCTCCCTTAATTCCATGTTTTCGGATAAATTGAAAACGAATCGAGTTATTAAATGAAGAGCATACAATTCATTTCCTCTATAATTTTTTTAAATTGATTGAATTAAAAAGGACAAATGCAGTCCATGGAATAAATTTTAAGAAAATTACGTAAAAATATTAATAAAAATAAATAACTCGCATATCATGCAGCACTATGATCTACATGCACAACGTTGACTTTGGCATTGTTAAATCGGAGAAACAAATTTTGACCCCAATTGCTCCACATTCACATCTTGCTCTGGTATAAACATACAATTTGTACAATTGTCACGCAATACAATTGAGAGTAATGTAGAGACTAAGTGAAGTAGGAAATGGGATTAAGCTGCTGAAAAGGCCTAATAGGATTGAAGCTCATGAAGTACAAGGACTTATTGATCTGGTGAAACAAAAATACTCAAATGTAAAGTGCATGAGTAAGAAATAAAGTAACACTCGGGAATTGCAGAGTAACTTAAAATTCGTTTCGCCATAAATCAAATACAACCGCTCAAAAACTCATTTTTCGAGTCATAGCGCTTCAAGTCCAGATCTAAGCTATGGAAAAAAGTATTTTTATTGATTGTACTCAAATACCATTAATTCATCCTCCAATTCAAAATCTCAGAGAGGAGCACTAACCCTATCAAGAAAAATAAAAATTGTGTTCGTTGTCGGAGCACATATCCAACTTACACATCCAACACACTTTCGTCGAGAGACTGAAATAGTTCTCACACTGTTCCTCTTCAAATGAAGCCTGAACGGGAAGTGCCAACGACCGTCAGAACAGATGACGCACCGCTCGTGCTCAATTCTCAACAACTCAAGTCGCACATCTACAACCATCTTAACAGCCTGCGTATCGACGTGAAGAATATGCAGCCGTAAGTTTTGATGTTGAATATCCGGATACCCGCGTAGTGCGACCTCAACCGGTTCCTCGCGACTACATAATCAATGCGCATCCTGAACTCAGAAGCCCTCTGTCTGCATGGGACGCTCCCAATCCGTGCACTTCACCAGGCGGTGCAATTGAACTTTGGTTCGAAGAACGAATTATATTTATGATATAGGAGCAACTCAGCCTTATTAAGGAAGTTTTTCCGTATGTTATCATTTTGAAGCGATTGATGCTTCAGAGAACCCGTTTTTATTTTGTACATTAAAAAATTATCCTAAATGCTACTAAGATATCGTTTCAGTACTTAGGGGAGCCATTTTACGTCCGGCACAGCGCAAATAAGCATTAAAATAAAGAAACTTAGTTGCAACTTAGTGCAAGACACACATTTGTGGGTCAAATTTTGCTCACATTCCGCCCAGAACAAACAAAATGCACTCCTAAACCTAGTCACAACAAGGGGTAGTCAAAAGAACGAAGAGAAAGGACTATTTATCATAAACTGTAGAAAATGGGAAATCTATGCTCATGGAGTGTTACTATGCAGGATACACTGCACATAGAAACAGCAAATGAGGAAGGAAGATGGAGAAAAGATATGGCAGAGACAGCGAAGAAGGCATTAAAACTGAAAGAAGCAAACTCGTCTCGAAAGATAGAAATCCTGAAGTCCTATCCACAGCTTAAAGTGACCTAACAGTATCTCCCCTTAGGTACACTTGTCCCTATAGTATAGGACAGCGTAACTTGTTTCTCCTAAGCTTATATATTGCTTATCTTGTGCATCCTGAGGGGATGTAGAAGCGAATCGAGTTATTAAATAAGTTTTACGTTCTACTACTAGTTGAACTCTTCTACATGATATTAAACACGAGCACATTTTTACGCCACTAAAATATTCAGGAATGTTTCATTTTTAAAGATATTTCGGCTTTAATGATGAAAGCTCAGAGCTATTGTTCACCCTTCAGATACTCCTACCTTAATTTTTGGACAAGAACCTTGTACGATATCCCACGCAATGATCTCTCACTCTAGTTTCGGATCACAGAGAAAACGCCCAGAGGGAACAGGGTTGTACTCAGATGGTAAATGTTGGCCTCAGATTGAGCAGATTTACAACCAGTAAGGGCGGAAAAAATATCCAGAGAAGACCGACAAAAGGAAATGTGAACATTGCACGAGTAAAGGGTGTGGCCGTCGAACGAGAGACGAAGTCATCAAAAGCAATACCGTGAAGAGGGTATGGATCATCTCAACTTTTGGACTGTGCTGCAAGTAAACGGAACCTTCAACTTCGATGGGAGAAGCGAGATATGTACAGGAGACGACTACAAGAACAGCAAAATTAAAAAAAATCAACCTACCGTAAATTTCTGTAAATCACTCTAAAGGAGACATATGAATGAATGCACACAACACAACCGGTTTGAGCGAAGTTCATCCACCGCGAGACCGCGACCTCAGCGCCGCAGCTCAGCTGCCGCAGCCCAGATGAACCTCAGTAAAAAATTCAGCTCCCAAGTAATTAGCATTTAGGACAGACGGAGGGAGGAGGGAAAGAAAGAAAAAGAAAATAACAAGGAATGAAGAAAATTCGGAAAGATTAGATTAGATTATTAGTTTGTTTAAGCCTCCCTATCCTCAACAAATGAGATCCAAAAAGAGGAAGGAAGAAGGCACCATTTAGTATGGAGTTAAGGGAACGTGGAATCTATGCAGAAAGGGCATAGAAACAGTAAGATGGGAAAGTTCATGAAACAAAATCAAAGTTGAAGAAGAAAGTAGTAGGTGTTGAAAAAACAGGACAGCAATGAACCGAAACTAAGTTGGTCCGTAACAAACAAAAAACAATGTTAATATAACAAAAGGAAAGCCTACCTAACCATTAGCTCGGGCCCTCACATCGTCCCCCTGGGAGCGCTAATTCCCATAGATACAATAGTTGTATCCTCCTGAGGGGAGAAAATTCGGAAAACACAGTCAGAAGGAAAGAAGAGAGAGATACTAGAAATAAAAAATGTTAACAGAGTAAGTTTAGGGAAAAAAATCGGAAGAAATGGACCCATGAAGCTACGTTCTCTCACAATGCAGCACCTGCTTATTGCTGCGAGTCTCCATGAATGTCCGAGCAGAACCCGCGACACCAACGCGCTGGCGAAGACCGACGGCATCAGCTGAGTTTTATTGACTTTAGCACCTCATAAAACTTCATCCATTCAAATGCAAGCTCCATCCCCAGTCGGGGCAATCGAAGCATTTCTTTTCATGTAGATAGGGACAATCGAAATATTTCTTTACATGCAGATCGGGATAATCGAAGCATTTCTTTATCTGTAGATCGGGCAACAATTGTAGCATTTCTTTGCTTGCGGAAATTGGAGTGGAAATGGAGGACAATTACCAACTTTGACCCTGCCCGACCGCGGCGCAAAACACCGCAAAAAATGTTCAGATTAGCGGAGTGCGATGAAGGCAGCGGAGAGAATGCAGGCTGAGGAGCAGCGGTGGGGCAGTGCCCCCTCAGGGGGCGGCTGCATGCAGGGGAAGGAAGGGGGAGCCGCTCTCTGGGGGTCGATGAGTTGTCCTGCACTCCCACACCCCAAAAACATTATTTGAGCTGCCGATGTTCCTGTGGTTTTGGACGTTACGGTGCGGTTGTTGCTGCTGCTGTTTGTGCCCCTGTTATATCATATCGAGCAGTGCAATTGTTGCAGTAACTTTATTTTGTTCACTAGATGCATTACGTTGTGCTTGTATCTTGACAGATCTATTGATAAGCGGGAGTAAATTTTGCCCGTTTTTGCGTGACGGTTCCCAGACGCTGCGGAATTCAATTCAAGACCAAGCTGTGCTGTAGACTTCACACGTGCGAGAGGCGGGGTACTTTTGCTATTAAATTGTTAGATATCCTTGAAAGTTGTTAGATTCTAAGTTAATTGAAACCTCCCTAACCGAAACAAAGAACACTTGTGCAGGAAGTCAGACCCACAGAGAGCCGGCTTTCCTATAGGAATTTAAGTAAAAAATCACAGCTACCTAAAAAGAATATTTTCGCCACCATCCCTACAAAAAAGTGCTGCAGATCCTGTAGTTATAGGTAGGATTCCTCCAGTGAAGCTCTAATTTCACTCGTGTGACCGACGAGGACTGGCTCTACTGTCAGCACATCCTCCCATGATCGTGTCACTGACGAGGACAGACACTGTCACTGACGAGGACAGACACTCTGAGAACATCCACTTGAGAGGCGCCCAGGGATCACGCATGTCAGCTGGGGTGCCTCAATCTCCTGACTGCCCTGAGAAGCACTTCCCTTGTAGCGCACTACTTCTTCACTCCTCTCCTAAAATGAGGAAGGTGGCAGCAACATACGAAGGGTGTTCTATTTCAATCAAGCGTGAAACACATCATCTTGTTCATTGATTTTTCTAATGCCTTATCGCTAACATCAAGATGCAATGACGACTATCTCAGGTTAATCAGGTACCTATCTTCGATAACTGTTTAGAGTGGGGAATTGTGGTTAAGTTCTCCCTTTTCTCAACAGGGAGAAGCGCACTTCCTCAGGGGAACACTAAAACAGCCAACGCGTAAGCTCACCCACTTGTCGCATCTCCTCATCACCGCGAGTAATGTCACGCCCCTTTTACTTAATGTTGCATGAACAAAATAATGCAGATGTTGACTGACATTACAGAGTAGCGATAGAAAAGAACATGACGGCCAAATTCATAAAAACCAAACCCGGGATTGAATTGCGGAGCCAACAACTCAGTAACGTAGAATATTTATTTGTTCCCCTAACTGCAATGTAACGATACTTCATAGGCTTTCGAATCTCTTAAAATAATTTCATAGAGAAATGCCAGAGGCCCTTCCTGAATGTTTCTATAGTCAATTGATAAATAACGCATCGCGAGGCACTGGTACGAGCCAGAAGTGCCTAAGAACCAATGCCTCCGGAGCTCTGCCCGGCCAACCAAAGGAAATGCACGCGGTTGTTCCGCCTCGACCGACTTTACTAACGGTTTGGCAGAGGGTGGGGAAGGTCACGCAGCGGAGGGGGCGGTGCCTAATATAGCAGATGACGCTTCTGCCTGGGCGGGATAGTAACGATTTCATTGGGCAGAGGTTTTTAACCTTTCTCTGCACTAATCGTTTCGAGTCTCATATTTAAAATAATAATGACAGAAGGGCTGCGGGTATTCAAATAACACCATTAGATAAGAAGTTAGTTCAAATCTCTCTAACCACAACAAAGGTGTTCCAAGGAGAGGAAGGTTGAAAGAATCACCAAGTATAAACCTAAGGGAACGTGGAATGTACGCACAAGGTGTGTTTCCATCCAAGATCCTCTGCGCATAGACACAGTAAGAACGAAGTTCATGAAACAAGATAAAAGTGGAAGAAAAAGTTATAGGTGCTGAAAAACAGGACAGCAGTAAACCGAAAAGATGATCCTTAGCAAAACAACAAAAGTTTTCCCTCTCAAGAATGAAAAGGACTACCAAACCAAAATTTCTGCCCCTGGTAGCGCTAATTTTCATTCAATACATTAGCTGTGTTCCTCTGAGGGATGATGCACTCAACATCGTCTGCTCAAATATGGCATCAAGCACCCAACATCGTCTGCTTGAAATATGGCATGAAGTGATCCACATCGTCTGTTTGAAATATGGCATGAAGTACCCAACATCGTCTGTTTGAAATATGGCATGAAGTACCCAACATCGTCTGCTTGAAATATGGCATGAAGTGATCCACATAGTCTGCGTGATATATGGCATAAAGTGCGCAACATCGTCTGTTAGAAATATCAGGACCACTCTTCGTGAACCTTCATGTCGTGACCTATCGAAGGATAGAACTTGAAGCAATCAGATGCCATTATGAACAGCGCGTCGAGCGTGCAGAGAAGTTGAGGTAAAGTCAAAACGCTTCAGGGAAATAATGTTAGAGGGCGTCTCTGAGAAAGATAGAAAACTTATGATGCAAGGGA
>JACJUY010000557.1:0-11928 GCA_014220935.1 Platorchestia sp. MABIK | reverse complement strand
GGCAGAGCAAGGCGACAAGTGCGTGCTCGCGAAACATCTATATTTTATATTTTTATAACTAGCAGGACCCGTGGAAATTTTATGGATAACTTCATCGTTAAGCTAGGTGGGCCCGTGAAAAAAATCCGCCAACATTACCTCTCCTAACCCTACTTATCCTAACTTTTTAATGTTACACTGAGGAATTCGATAGCCATGACACTGCTCAAATGAAATCTTTCAATAAAAGCGTGTCATGGAGCGTAAGGTTCCATCATCTACTGAAAAAGAGACCAACATCAAACTTATCAGACACATAACGTAAAACCAGTGGAACGAACATTATTTCTGCCTAAATGTCTAATTGTTAACCTATGAATTTTCTGCCTAATTGTATTTTAGGATTTATTGTTTGCAGAAACCAAGCAATCAAGTGGAATGTTCAAGTTCAGGCAAGGAAAAACGAGAGAAACTGTGTCTACTTCATATCTACTGATTTACCTCTAATACTCAGCATCTATTACTCTGTATCTTCTACTTTGAATGTACTCTTTAGTACCAAAACTACAATTCTTTCATATCTACTGATTTACCTCTACTGCTCTGCAGCTCCCACTACTCTGCAACCACTACTTTGAATGGATTCTTTAATGTCAAAACTACAAAGCGATAGACTTAAGACCATTACTTTGTGTCTACTTTGTGTCTTGTTTTATTGCTTCCGGAGCGAGCATGCAAGGCTGCCGTGTTGCACACACCTACATTTCGATGGCTGCACGCAACATTCAACACGCAACGCACACGTACACACACACGCGCAACGCACGCCAACATGACCCCACCACACGGCCGTCGCAGGTGAACGCTCAAGGTTCATTTTCGAAGACCAGCTTAAGCGGTCCAGTTTTTCTCGCGTCCAACATCACATTCCGAGAAAACGTCTTGGCTTTCATGAATATTTCAGGCACAGAAGTATTATTACATATTGCACTCGGCCAAATAATGGCAGGCCAGAGAGCACCAGGAGCCCTATGGGTGCGGCAGCGGAGAACGGTTCGCTGCCAGTAGCAGTTGATTGAAGATAATTCTAAAGCGATCGGAAGAAAAATTCCGACAGGTTCCGGCCCCGCACGTAGCAGCTTAGCACGTTGCTTGCGATACGACCCACCGGTGGGTAGTTTGAGAAATGTTAACAATCCTTGTTCAATTAATGGTATTTAATGGACCAAGTTTATGTTTGGTATTCATAAAATCGTTGACAACTTTTGACTTTAAATTTGAGTTGAAAATTGAACTTCAGTTCAACTCAGGCAACGTGTTAATACTTGTGCGTTGTTCAGAGTTGGGTCAGCTCAATCATGAGAACTCCTGTACTCCCTCAAAGAAGGTTAGCCTAATATAAGTAAGTAATGATCTGTACAATTTCACAGACTTAGACGTACATTAGATTCTTCAGATATTTCCATGAAGCTCTCGTGAGTGTTTGTGATCCAAGTACATTTTAAAGCACCGATGTCTAATATCTGCATAAATGTAATTAAATCAATTTCATTTTTTTCAAACAACATCGAATCATTTGTAATATCCAATGTATACATGAACATTGGGTATTTAAAATAAAACACGATATTATATTGTCATTCATTACTTAATTCAACGAATCATCATCCCTCATCTCATCACCTGATACGCATCTTGACATTAGTTCATCATCCGACATACCATCACCCATCATTTCATTATCCAATACACCATCACCCCTTATTTCATCATCCAACACACCGTCATCCGTTATTTCATCATCCAACACACCGTCATCCGTTATTTCATCATCCAACACACCGTCATCCGTTATTTCATCATCCAACACACCGTCATCCGTTATTTCATCATCCGACATACCATCACTCACTATTTCACTATCCAATACACGATCACCCACGATTTCATAATCCAATATGTTTTCAATCATTGTTGCTGCACACAAAACTCCAACCAACACAATGCTCATCAAACCAGTCCGTGTCCTGCACGGCAACTCGCACAAGCCCGCGGCGCCTCTGCCCGTATGTGGGATACTGAATTCTGCTCTGCCACGCCGCCGTTATAATAATAAAAATACTGCAACTTGAGAACCTCCGCTAAAATTAGGCTCGAAGGCGGGCATAGAGCAAAGCTAAGGGAGAATTAGGTGTAGGAAATCGTTGAGAGTTATGGACCGTGAGTGTGGAACGCTGTGGTTTTGAGAATGAGTTGGTATGATTCTATTTTGCTGGGTGTGAATTAAGAGATGTCAAACGGAACAAATCAGTTATCAAAATTAAAATTCGAGATAGCTAAAACTTGCAGGAAAAAGTTTCGAATTGTAGAAGCACTTATCAGTTTATTCATGTTTTACCAGCAATATCAACATGCAAGTAAGACAGAAAAGAATGAGTACTGGTTGGATGCACAGAAGACAATTCGAATTCCAACTTAGGTTTGCAATTAAATCATTCAAGAAGCTCTAGAATATACATGATATTAGAGTCCTCAGCGAAAGAGAGTCAGTAAAAATAAGTAATTTTTTTCACACCTCATACAAATTAAATAATGAGAGTATGCTTGAAACTTGATTCCAGCTACTGAAAAGTTACACCAACAAAAACAAGAACACCAGCTGAAGAACAACACGCCGGCCCCATGCGCTATACTGCAGTAAATTCTCCTGCGCACTGCTCAGCAGTGGCCGAATTGAATTATTTGACTTCGAATTTCCATCGACGTTAGAGATCAAACGTGCTTAAACTCAGGAATACGTTGTAAACACACAAAAAACTACGTTATGATTCGTGCAACCGTTTAAGTTAGAAAGACTCGACCATTATCTCTGTCTCCGTACAAGGTAACCCCAACTCGCGATCAAACTTAGATCACCCGCGTAAAAATCGAACCAAGAGAGAAGCAAAGACAGTAAAGATTGTACCCCAATATAAGTGTTGTTCGACTCGAAAGTAAAAAGGGTTCAATTCGAACAGTCGAAGTCTAATCCGAGGCAACTAAATGTAATTGAAGTTGAACGCGGGCATAGCTGAAAGTAACCCGAACGGAACCCGGGCATGGCCGAACTTGACCCCGGAGGTAGTCGTGCCTTCACGATTGCACAATGATTTCATTTGTGCGACAGCCTACATATATGTTTTTCTGACCTTTGTCGGGAGCATGTGTAATATAGAGCTAAAATTAAGATCTACCAAAAAGGGTCAGGTTCAATTATCATAATATGAAGCTTTTAAATGCCGTAGAGTACTTTCTGGCCAAAAACGCTTCTGCGCAAAAAATCTACAGTACCTCCTTAGTGACAATGGTCACTCTAATTCATAGCTTTACATTGAAAGAATCACGTATTATGAAGGGCCAAAATTAACATGCTGCTCATAATGACCTTTTACAATTTTTTCTCGATGCTTTTTAATGAACCGCCTTCTGACATTTGCTGCACTCTCATGCTAAGGGGCCAGGGAGCTGAAAAGTAATGAAGGGGTTATAAAGGTGCTGAACAAGAGATTCACTTAGTGACTGAGGGGCGAGGTCAAGAAGATGAATGGTGCAGGGATCTCACGGGCAGCTCAGAGAGGACAACGTGCGACAGAAAGTCTTTTTGCTCAACTCGAATCAAAGTTAGAGTCGCTATTTCTTTCTAGTTCACTATTTGTGTGAAGACTGAAGTTTCTTCAGCGCTAATGACGAAGAGAAAATGATATTTTGTAAATGATTTACAACAGCTGAGTACAAGTATTCAGGTTACGTAGAAATTGATAACTTAAAGTTACAGCTATTAAAATCGAGATAGTCTAAAAAACTTTCAGCTAACTTACACCGTTCAATTATTAAAGGAAAGAATATCTTTCACAAAATCTTACACTTAGAAACAAGTTCCTCAAAATTAATCTGCCCGTGAACCTCGTGCTCTTGCTTCGAATAAACAAATTTTAAACATTTTTAAATGAAGAGCATTTTCACTTTAGCAACTACTAACAAAAATTTGCTCTATCATACACTCAAGAAGATCGAAAATTATCCATGAATCTGGTGTCTCCGAGATCGCTATTCCGCTCCCGTTGAAGTCTCCTGGCGTTTGGAGGGGACTGAGGTGTCACGGCGCACAGTTAGTTCTTGCGTCAAGTGCTATTCCTACCTGGAAGTGTGGCGTCTAAATTAAGGCCGGACTGTACGCGGTCCAGCGCGTAAATTGTGTTATTGCAACGTCCAGCTTTGGCCTTCACCGTAGCGCCGCTAGCTGCACGTTTTTGTACAATATGTCGTTACTTGAATGATTCTACAGGAGTTCTTTCATGAGTGAACAACGCACGCGTTACAATTTTTGGTTCTCATTAAGGGTTCCACAAAACAGGATCAAAAAGCTCACTGCGAGTTAGACATGCGGTAGTCACACTACTCTCACAGAGTACAACAGTGAGGGAAGAAAAAACAGAGAGGCGTCGCTAAAGGCAAAATTTTGCTAGTTTTCCGGAATATAAAGCTTTAATAAGAACACCACGTATTCAGTGAAAGGTGAAATTCATTTAGAATGGATAGCCTTGTCGGGTTTCGTCAAAGAATATTTATTTTCACGATTTATTAAATCAAAAACGTTGAACCCCATTCACTGAGAGATCAAGTGTAAGGTAGTAAGCAAAAAAAATAAAAATAGCGCTTTTCAATAAAATTGAGAGATGGAACCAGGGGTGGGAATAACTCGTGAACTCACGAGGTCAGAATAAAACATCCCTCACTCAAGTTAAAGTAAAAATTCTCGCCAATTACTTTCAGGTAACGAACACTAGCTGTCAGCCAAAATTGTTGGCGTTTTACATAAACGGGTTGTTAACCCTCGAATCCTTTAGCAATTTCGAGACAACTTCTCGTTACCGCTCGCTGACGACCATCCATTACGAATGGCAGACCAAGAGGTCTTTGGTTTTGCTCAACAGGCCCTCGGAGGCAGGCCAAGGCGAGTGACCTAATTAGGATTGCATAACTCGGTTGCTCCAATTACGACCACCGTGAGCGGTGTGTAAAACACCAGAGCCTCATATTTTGATCCACAACTTTTAATCAGTGTAAGTCAAAGTTTTTGATTCGACTTTTGACGGAACTTAACTCACGCTTTCTGAACAGTAAATCAATCAAGAATTGTCAGCAAATGAGGGTCGTACACCTCAAGAGACCTCGATAAAAGCATTTTGAATGATTTGATTTTGAATGAAATCTTGCGTTCAAACTTTGTGCTACGGGTATAACACATTCCCCTAAACTATGTGAAGAGTATAAGAGAAAATGAACCTTTTTATAAATTTCTGACATTTCTCTCAAAATAGAACACGGTGAACGGCTAGCGGGTCTAGCAAAGCACGCAGTTAAATTGCACGCCGTAAGGCATAGAATACATGCATTGCAGTAATGCAGGTACCCTGATATCTAAATTTAAAATCTTCATAATCTCCAGAGCCATCGAATTTTGTGATGCATACTCATTTAGCTGCAAACTTTGCGTGTGTATAAAACATGACTCACCTGCTCGTTTCCAATGCACAAAGGAATTCAACCTCCCTTGTGTCGGTGGTTCATTAAGGAAACTGACCTAAGTTCAAAATTTATCACCAGCTGTAAAATATGGTGAATGTTCTGAAAGTGACGATTGTTTTAGTGAGCTGCAATAAATTTCAATTTTATAGAGCAACTAATGAGGCTAGACATGTCCTAGTTTATTCGCAAGTTCGGCGACTCTGAAGAATTTTGCGAGATAGAAAAGAAAAACGCGAATGTCATTCAGCTGGACACCAACTTTCCAGGTTTGTCCGACACCAAATGCAGTCAATATATTACTGTATCGTTTGTTAGATGCAGCCAATAACCAAGTAGATCTTATACCAGATGCTGATACTGCATCACTGAATTGAAACTGATAAAATGCAGCTGAACAACATGCACCTGTACACCACTAAAATGTATACCATGCAGCTGGATCTGTAAAGCTCATCTTTATAACATGGGACGTCCCTCGAATTTCCCCCAAACGTCACCATGGAGGTTGACAATTGTTCAAAGGTCCCCAAGGACAATGTTCTCAAGTTAAACTGTGCGAAATGGTCAGTTTTTGAAACTGGTTCAGGTATTTCATTCAATTACTCATACTGGAATGCACGCACATCGAAAACATGTCACAATCTTGTACTAGTTTACGTGTCTGAAGTTTCTTTTACGTATAGGTTCCCTGCTGTAGCGTTATATTTGAAACGCTACAAATTCATGACAGTAAAGACTTTCTAACACTATAGCTTCTTTGTTAAGATAAATTTTGATTAGTTTATCATAAGTATAACATATTGAATGAACAACGAGTAACTTTTGTTTCACGTTAAGTTTTAACCACGTAAAATATGTTTAGCAATTTAAAAAGGTAACTGATGAAGACTATTACTCGTAGACTTGATTCTATCAATCATTTCTTTTCGACTAGTGACATGGGTATTACAATACTCATGTGTGTGTGTATCATCTAAGTGTATTAACTTTAAGATATTTTAAAAACCAATGATTGTACTTCTGTACCATCTCCATTGGAAATAAACTGTTTTTCCTTTTTCGTCTAAATACAATTTTCGTTGGAATTTAGTCCTAAAATTTAACACTCGTCAATAAATATTTGGCGTCAGCATTTCAAAAAGTTCTTAACCTGTTCAATTCTACACCAAACAGTTCATTTCAATTGCTAAACTGATTTCCGACAGGTAACTTTATCTTCTGCCAAAAAACCTTTAGTACGCATGAACTCAGTTACACATTGCATTAGCAGTGAGTGAGATTTTAACATGTGAAATAAACGGTACATCCATAATACCCTTAGATGCTGTTTCCCCTCGTATAGCGTTGCCATTCAGTATAAGATTTTTCTTTAAACTCTCAGAAAAAGTTATTGGCCAAGATCAATCATTTCCATTACCTAATGCCATTACATTCAATAATGATAAGATTTATCACATTTTGACCTGTCCGGAATGCTTGTTAGAGTGAGGGTGTAAAACCCAATATTGACCTAAAGAAGGAACATTTGAAGAATCTATCAAACATATCAAGGTATGAAACACTTAACACATGTAATATTATAGTGTTCTAAGAAATGCAGTATTTTTAGGCGCACCCACCTTTAGCTAAGCTCAGCCTTCCAGGTCTGTGTGAGAATCCTTCACTTACAACACACTCCCCACGCAAAATTGTATTACTACCACTTCTCCGTACACAGGTAAAGGGCACTTGTTTCTCACTAAAATACAAATTATATTTACGGAAAAACTCTTCACCTACAATCAAATTTCTCCTACGTGTTGCCAATGGAAGGGGTACACTTTTACTTTACTCCCTTCAAGTTCAACCACCACGAAACAGGTTAGCGGACGACACTGAACCCTGTAAGTCTTGTAACGGAGCACCACGCGCTACGCGACACCTTCACCCCACAACAGTCTAAGAGCCACTAAGGGGTCCACCACCAATGCTTATCCAATGACGTTCACCTCACCTGTTCTGAAACGAGATTGGGAAAGCTGCCGCCAGAGCTCACAGTAACGGGGCTCAAAAAATAAAAGATTCCAAAAGACATTCGTAGCCTTGAGGAAACTGTAACAGCGGAGATTACAGATTTTTGATTCTAACACTGCTACGCTTGTCTTGGAAAATTTCCTCAAGTTTTGACGGCAGGTAATAAATTTGAAAAGTTTTCAGGGTACACGGGATTAACTTCAGGCACCGATTATGACGGCTTTTTTGTCCACAGGAGCATGTAAACTTTCTGTCGGAACGAGTACGCGACTCATAAGATAATTATTTAAATTCACTTTGCTTCACATGACACACTGTTCAAAATCCAAGCAAATGATTTTTTTTTTTCAATTGAGCTCGAATTATTCAACGGAGCTTGAATACCTTCATTTATAGTTTTCAAACTTCCCCCAGATAATTCTTACTTCGTCAGAGAAAATTAGTGATGCTGGAAACCATATACGAGAGGCAGCTGCAAGTAATTAGTGTAAGTCTCGCTAGTGGTCGACGACTTAGCCATTAACTGCTATGGAGAGCAAGTGACTGGAATGATCTTGAGACACGGCGCTTATTGCTTGTCTCAATCTATGCAAGTCTAGTTCTCATAGCATCAATTAATTAGAACTCTCTCGTCCTCATTCTAGCATCTAATTGAAAGATTTAAGATAACGAGCTGAACATTACATTTCTTCGCAACAAACGATTTTCCTCGTAACTGGTTTTTATTTAAACAACCTAAGTAATTGCGATTATGTTCAGAAAGTTCTGAAGAAATTAATACTGCAGACATGTATGAGATTTTTATGACAATAATATTAGAGAAGAACAGATTTGTAGGCAGTCACATAAATGAAATGATTGTGCAATCGTGAAGGCACGACCACCTCCGGGGTCAAGTTCGGCCATGCCCGGGTTCCGTTCGGGTTACTTTCAGCTATGCCCGGGTTCAACTTCAATTACATTTAGTCGTCTCGGATTAAACTTCGGCTATTTGCATTGAACGTTTACTGCTTTTGAGCCAAACGGCATCAATTTTGGGGTTCAATCTTTGTTGTCTTGGTTTCCCTCTTGGTTCAATTTTCACCGGAGTGACCTAAGTTGGGTCGCGAGTTTGAGGTACCCAATACGGAGACACAGTGAATGGTAGAGTCCGTCTAACTTTTATGGTTGAACACGTCTTAACGTCTTTTTTTGTGCATGTATAGCCCATTCCTGAATTATTTCACGTTTGATCTCTAATTTCGACGGAAATTCGAAGTAAAATCCTTCAGTTCGGCAACTGTTGAGCAGAGCGAAAGAGAATTTACAGCAAAGGCGCGCAAAGCAGGCGTTTTGTTCAGCTATTTAGTGTTCATATTTATTGGTGTAACTATTCCGCGCTTCAATGCTATTGGCACACGTACAGTGGGCAGCGGTAAATAATTCCGTGTTGATGTCAATGCATAAATATATTGGTGAACGCTTAGTCCTGTTGTCTTATTACTTGAACGACGGTGTACACTTTACCGAGACCTCGCTTGACGTTCTGGTGTAGTTTAATATCTATTTGCAAACTTTCAAAGCATCCGTGTAATTTACACAAACGTAATATTACTCAAATTCACTGCGTTTTTTTATTGAAGCTCATGGGAAAAGGGAGGACTTTTAAAAATTTGTTTCATTTTTTCATCTCGAAAAATTTTGGCCTGTTTTTCAATGCACAATGTTCATTGCACATAAAAGAAGGAATAAAAACATGTAAACATGCAATTATTGAGCCCTACATAAATAAGGTATAGTTTCAAGCGATTGAGTCCGCTCTATTTCTTATGACCAAATTGTAGAAACGGAACATTGTTTCGCGCACGGAAACTGTCGCGTTGCGGGAAAAATAGCACTCGGTCTCATCTACCAAATTCTTTGTCAGTAAGTGAGTTTGGTCTGATCGACTAAATTTCCTACCACCGTTAAGCCAACAGGTTTTGAAGTGTTTCATTCTTAATGTGGCCTTCGATCGAAATCATGCTTTTATTTTATAGATTAATTTTACATTGAAGATGGAATCCAGTTTCAATCGTAGCCTTATGATTTAATTTACATGACGGCTTGAAAATGAATTTTCTCTTTTTAGTGACTTTCTTTCGCTGAGGACTCTTAGATCATTTATGTTCTAGAGCTACGCAACTGATTCAATGGCGTACTATGCTGCAATTCTTGTTGTCGTTTGTACATCCTACCTGAACTCATTTGTATCGGTCTTATATGCTTGTAGATATTGCTGCTTCTCTTATGATTCCTTTTGTTATATTCCATAAAAGGTGAATGTATTGATAAGTGATAGAGATAGAGGATGGACGAGCAATGGGTTTATTTCAGTCATGCGATTTCCCAAGGAATGATTTGAATGCATTATTAAATTGATTTTTTGACTTGTTATGGGAGACCTTGAGGGAAAATTTTGTGTTTTTTGTCGATATCTCTGTTGCTGCGTAAATATTGGAATGTGTATGACTGATAAGGAGAGCATGTTACACTCACTATTTGTGTCTCATGATAGCTCCGCAAGTTCATCGTTCGTATTGTGATTATATTTCTCTGGAATCGAGTTGGGGAAACGATAGGTTTATCCGCAGTATACTTATTTAAGCTGTGCTTGGGTAAGTTGCTGAGAGCTCTGCTTGACGACGCTCTGAATTTAAAAGAAATTACGCTAACTTGTGCATTAACGTGGGTTAGCAGATTTACTTTTTAAGATCATAAGGTGACAGAATTTGTTTCAATTTTTTTTTTTTTCGTTTCCGTTTTGTTTTGTTTCATTTCACAGGAACCTTTGCGCTGAACACTGAATCTTTTTTCACATATAACTCGATGGTCCAGTAATAAATTTATTGCACTTGCTAACTAGTTCAAAAATAGATCTGTCACTACCCCACAGGGTGTTTCTGTGAATAGACAAAATGAAAAATATAAACAGACAAATGAGATAGAGCGTAATTTGAGAATATCATTAGTGAAAAAAAATTCTTTCGGTCCGTACGATGAACAAGCTATGAATTTCCTTTGTCGTGTATGTTTGTTTATATGTTTCTAGATGTGCGTGTTGCGCGATGTTTGATACAAATCACTTTTTGACTAATCTTTTCTAACTACTTGATAATCATTTACGACGGTGTTTCAGTCAGTTTCTGTAAAACCCTTTTTGTCTTTTCTTATTTCGTTTCAACTAATAATTAAGAATTTCCGAAGGATTCTCTAGTAGTATTTATACGATTTACAAGTCGTCAGCCATCTTTTTGTGTGTAAACTATCCAAAATATGATATTTTGATTGTTTCTCTGAATAATAAAATTAGCCCCCGACACATCAATTAGCCCTCGAGATGGTTTGTCTATCAGTACGCCTCGTATGGTGCGCCTATCAATTAAGGATAATATTTTTCAAGAAATTTTCAAAATCCAATGTGTTGTAATGCATTTCATGTATTGCCTTTTTTTGGAAATAAACGGTTTTTCTTTTGCTTCTTTCCGTTAAAGGGTGTTATGGAACTTTCAAATGCCTTATTTCTATTTTGACCTCCAACGTATTAGTTTAGGGCTCAGTCGAGAAATACACTTTTTTGGCTTACAGATAAGTTGAAAGTTTCTACTAAGTAGAAGACGAAGAAACGGAGGACTGCGTTCCGTCATTTACCAAAGAGATGACCATAAATTTGAAGTTTTTAATTAACATTAAACTGAAATTACTTGATTTTAGCCAAGCACTTTCAAAGCCAATTTTAACTGAAAATTGTTAAAAAACATTTATGTATGTTTTTTTCATTTCCTCATTACCATTAGTGGTTGAAAAATTTTGTGTGCCATGAGACTTTTTCTGCAGCTCGCGTAGAAAATACGCAGAGAACAGTTATTAGTGTAACTAAACTAAACTTAACTTGCTGTTTTGTTCGCATGTTGCAATTCTGGTTGTGAAAATAATAACTATTGTAAATCCTTAAAATTCGTCGAATGCTGAATGCTAGACATTAGCTGAACTTAACCATCTATTTTAAACTGAGCTGCATTTAAACAGAATTTCACAGTAGATTGATCATAGACACAATTGTTAAATAAAAACCCGTATATAATAAAGCACACAGGGGCCAGCGTTCAACATCAGATGAACCTCGTACTTTTCAAATTGAAATGCTATTTTTATTTTATAGTTCATTTAACATTTACGACACAGTAATTAAGTCGATCTAAAATGTGATGCTAGTTTCCGGTAGGCAGCACGAACTAAAAATCTGCAATTTGTTTTATTACTGAAGAGGTTCTGAATTGCCGTGCACTCCACTCTAAGCTCTAATGACTTCTAATTAGTAAAATATGGTACCAGACACAATTGCCGTGC
>JACJUY010000556.1:193152-219672 GCA_014220935.1 Platorchestia sp. MABIK | reverse complement strand
TATCGCAAATGAATTCATGAAGCTATTGTAAAGAATGTTTTAGGGTATTTTATTGCTGCACTGAGTCCAAATTTTTCCAAATTAGATAGGTTTTGTAAAGTTTGCTCTAGTGTTTACATTGCAGAGTTGTTAGTTTAGACAAGGTGTTGCCTTATGTATGGCATTTATCAAGGTTTTTGCTAGTTTCAGATGAAATAGCTAAGTCATGAAATAGTGTGAATGACTTTCATTTTGTATAATCAATGGTTTTTATAATTCCAGAGTTATGTATTCGTAAATCTTTGATGTAGGGCAATTTTGTACGCAATTTGAAAGGCCTCAAAAACATAGACATTGAGACCAAAATGTAGACTAATACCACTTAAATAGATCTACTGCTCTCATTTATGATTAGGGGAAGATGGTATACACTGTGTATAAATTCAAATTATTGTTTTAAAATTATAAGAAAATGAAAAACTAATTGCAAGAAAAATCAGCCTTGAAAAATGTTGATATTTTGTTTACTGTTTTCAGTTGAAGCATTCAGATCTGCATTTGCACTACTAGAGATGAAATTTAGGCTTTGATGTTTACTGAAATCAGACAAGTCAATTCTTTCAAAAATTTTTATTCTACTTTCCAATAGAAAGCGACGTTTGATGTTGATTCTAAATTGCATTTGAATCATTTGGAGTTTTCTCAAACCTTTGGCTTTGTTTGAAAGCATTTGGCTCTTCTGGCTTTCTCTTGGGTGTAAAAACATCAATGTAGCAAAAGGGTTTTCTTTTCAGAGAATTTACTCTATGAAATTTACCTGTGTCATCTCAGGGAAAATGTTTGAATGTGCAGTACTTTTTTTTTTTAGAAAACTATATTCTGACATAGAAGTTTAGGGAATAACAAAAAAAAAAAAATTTTTGTCATAAATTAAGCAAGCACAAAAAAAGGGACCTTTACGGAAGGAACAGGATTTCTACAGCTTTAATGTGAGCTCATGAATAAAGTCCAGTGTTTTGGCTTAAACCTAATTGGCTCACAGAGCTGTGGGCTTACATTTGAGCGTCTTCATGTAAAAGCAGTCTCTTACTCAGGCCTAACTGGTACCTTTTGAGGCTTATATTGTTAAATATAGAAGTATCAACTTATCTACATCTAGTTTTGTTGTATGTGTTGTAAAATATGGAACCGCAAGACAAATATCAGGATTTGCATATTAAATGGAATTAAACAATACAGCAAAAATCTGTTTGGAATTCCACTGGGAAAAATTGTAGTGCAAATATGATTCTGTACATAGTAAGAACAATTTTTTAATGGAAAATATATTTTCTTCGGTGATTTTTAAAAACATTTATAAAAGCATCACTGTCAAAACCACAGATAAAAGCATGAAAAAGTATCTAAATGCTAGCATTTATTCAAGCACTTTTTTTTCAAGTGTTATAAGAATAAAAAATTGAAAATTTTGATCAATTTTCTCATTCAGTAGAAATGAGTTAGATGTTTGTATCTAGGTCATCAATGGAATGAAATTCATTGGGAGAAAATTCATAGTAAAGGTTTTGAGCCATTGAGGAAACAGTTGAACAATTTATTGAAATGAAATGAGCTTCAATGAAGTGTTGATAAGCTTTGATGCTGCTATGATCCTAGCAGACAGAAAGCTATGATAAAGCAAGAATTAAGCTTGCATTCGTTGAGTTTGATAACACAAGGCAAAGTTGAGCTGTTACAAGCATTTATGAATCAAATAGAGATTTAGTAGAAAGTTAACTCGTCATCGTACGACAACTTTATAGATTAGTGTCAAGCCACCATATGTAAAAAGTGTTAAAGTAATATTGCTGTAGGTTAATTATGGGAAATATATTTCAGACCCTAGCTTCAATTTCTGTGAATCAATATAGCATTCTACTAACGAGCAGTAAAGTGACAGGCAATTTATTGCACAAGTTGGGTATTGTGGCTCCAAGTGTAGGCTTGTAAAAGTTCTTGCTTTTGGTTTCAACTTTGTATGCTGTGTTTGATGGAACTAGTTAGATGTACCGGCATTTCATTATCCAATGCCCAGCTGTACTTTGGTGCTTTATGAGCAGTATTCAGAATACAATTACATAATTTTTATTGGCTAAAGTTTTGTCTAAAAAAATGGCTAAAGTTTTATTTCTCCAACAGCTGATATCTACATTCAAATCACTTGTTCAAGTGTACCCAGCCAAGTGCAGTAAAAAAGTTGCTAGCTGCATTTTAAAAGGTTGTTAACCCTGAAATGTAAAACTGCATGATTGTACATTTCAATGCTTGAGATTAACACGTATAGCTTCTTGTTTTTTAGAATAGTTCTACAGAGTGAGTTGATTGCAGAGTGGGAACTGATTTGTTATTTCAACTTCAGTGGGGACATAGCAGTAATGTATCTACCCAAAATTAAATTTCCTGTGTGGAGCATGGATATAATTAATTGAAAAAAAAAATGAAAATTACTCATGGACAAAGTGATCTCACTTTAATTAAGATAAAGTCACAATTTATGCTGTCTGAAATTAGACTGAGCATGTACATATTTTGATGCATTCTAACACCTTGTATATAGAACATTCTTTGTACAATCAAACTAGTTCGAGGAATGCAAAAGTTCATCTGCTGAAGTGATAAGCCGGAACTCTTTTCACTTTGAAAATTTTCATCATTTAAATTAGCAAGAATTTGCTTTGAAGTATATTTAGAAATGTGCTAGATGAAAATATGAAGGAAAATCCATCAAATTTTCTGATGTTTTTTATTTGATCTGGAAGTAGATCAGAAAAACAGATGAAAAATGGACAACTTAAGCAGTAAAAATTTTCTATTCCAGTTTTGACGGAGAAGCATTGTGTAGACCAGGGGTTCTCAAACTTTTTTCAACCAAGGACCACTTTTGTAACTCAAAAATAAGCTGAGGACATATGTTCCCCTCAGGAATATATGTATATGTACATTGTACGCACTGTTTCATAATATCAACAGTCATGGAAAGCTGCAAATAAATACCTTAGCTGCATCCTCTGCTAAATTTGATTAATTTGTGGACCTCACTATGAGAACCCCTGGTGTAGACTATCAAGGCGTGTTCTCAATTTAACTGTGTGCTGTGATAACATAATTCATGTTTTAAATTATGTCGGTAGATTTTCATTTGTTTAGTGCTGGGCTAATGCCTATGTTGCTGCCCTGCACTGAATCATTGAGCTATGAAGCATTCTTGTCTGCACAACTTGTATAGAGCAGTTGGTGAAACTTGTTATTATTTTTTGTTTGCTTTCAATTCAGTTGTGATCCAGTTACCGTTTCTTGAGTGCATGTTTTTTATTGAAAGGTGATTCATGGATGACTATTGAACTAGCACCCATAATTCAATTTTTTTTTTTTAAATCTATGAAAGTATAATAATCACATGGGATGGGACTGTAATGTTGTTGTACTGAATAGCTCTGTATACCACTGATTTTAGGTTCAAGTTTTTGTGAAAAAGTTGTGTCTAAGTTAATGGAAAATGTATCTCTTTCTCAGTGTCTTGATAAGAACAAAAAATTTGAGTAAATTATTGAAGATACATAAATGGATGATCAAGTTTCTCAATGACATCACCCCTCAGGGGGTTACTGCTATTGTATCTATGGGAATTTGCGCTCCCAGAGGGAAAATGTGTGAGGGCCCGAGCTGAGAGTTAGGTAGGCCTTCTTTTTGTTGAAACAAAATGTTTTTTCTTTGTTATGTTACGAACCATCTTTTTTCGGTTCACTGCTGTCCTGTTTTTCAGCACCTACTACTTTCTTCTTCGACTTTGATCTTGTTTCATGAACTTCTTTCTCAACTTACTGTTTCTATGCCCCTTCTGCATTAGATTCCGCATTCCCTAGTATCCATACTAAATGGTGCCTTCCTCCTTCCTCTCCCCTCAAGGGGAAAAAATTATTGTATCTATGGGAATTAGCGCTCCCAGGGGGACAATGTGAGGGCCCGAGCTGAGAGTTAAGTAGGCTCTCTTTTCTGTTGAAATAAAATGTTTTTGTTTTGTTAAGGACCACCTTTTTTTGGTGCACTACTGTCCTGTTTTTCAGCACCTACTACTCTCTTCTTCAACTTTGGTCTTGTTTCATAATCTTCTTCCTCAACTTACTGTTTCTATGCCCCTTCTGCCTAGATTCCACATTCCTTTATCTCCATGCTAAATGGTGCCTTTCTTCTTCCCCCCATTGATACGCTCTTTTTTGTAGTGGTTAGGGAGGCTTAAACTAACATATGATCTAATAATATTAATGGCATCATTGGATAATTCTAGCATAGGCAATGCATCACTCTCACCATTTCTGATGGAAGGATAACATTTATTTACTGAAACAAACTCATTCTCTGCAGCTTATAAGATCTATATACTTGCAGAATATTTGCTATAATTTCATTTAAATTAGAAAGATATGTAAAGTCAAAGCTGGTGGGTTGCTGCTCAGGCTGTACTTAGATGCTGATTTTGAAAACAAAGTCCAAATTCTTTCAGCTTTTAAATATTATGCATGTTCAACTCAAAGCTGGTCAACATGAATAGTGTGATCTTTAGAACCTGATTGTGACCAAACACTCGACTGAGGAGCGCGCATTCAGATGTCAGACTCTGCTGGAATGATATATTCTTCAGAAATACTGGCAAGTATGGTAATCTTGGATGAAGTAATCCGTGACAAAGTTCCTATGAAATGTGCTTCGCATTCTTTGCTTACCGCACGTAAATTTGGGGTAAGTTTTCATGTCTACCCCGTCCTTGGCTCTTCGTATAACCGGTCATAAACAATCAAGAAAAACTAATGGATTGAATGTTTTCCAGTGATGTGGCACTAAGTGTATTTTGACGGTGAGAAATTGAAGCGTTCATTACGCCGCAAATCTTGAATTTTTTTTAGTAGGCATAGCTAGCTTAGTTCTCCTAGGGGAAAAATGTGAGGGCCCAAACTGAGTGTTAGGTAGACCTTCTTTTTTGTGAAATAAAATATTTTTGTTATGTTAAGGACCATCTTCTTTTGTTTCACTGTTGTCCTGTTTTTCAGCACCTACTACTTTCTTCCTCCACGTTGATCTTGTTTCATAATCTTCTTTCTCAACTTCCTGTTTCTATGCCCTTTCTGCATAGATTCCACATTCCTTTATCTCTATACTAAATGGCGCCTTTCTACGTCCTCTCTTTGGATCGCCTTTGTGGCGGAAAGGGAGGCTTAAACTGGCTAATAATCTAATATAATCTATGCCTTCTGTGCATAGATTCCGCGTTCTCTTAATTCCATACTAAATGGCATCTTCCTCCTTCCTCTCTTTGGATCGCATTTGTTGCGGATAGGTAGGCTTAAACTGACTAATAATCTAATCTAGTAGACTTCCCAAGTGCAGAGTTGGTGTACCCGTCTCTGCACATTCGCGAGCGCAAGTAATGGGAAGCGAGCGCAGTCACCCTCATTTTATGACGAGTCCTGCACTGCAGCGTCGCCGTCGCCGCTCTTTTAACGGCTCAATTTGATCATAAGGGACGTCCCACGCCGTTGTCGTGTGCTGCGAGGCTTCAACTAGAAGTCGTACGTGGATTTACGTCGTTCGTTACGTATTCCTGACGCGTGCTGCTGCGGCTGGAGGACTGATGTGCCCCCATTCTTCTATGTACCATGATCTACTCATGACTTCGATGATGTGCAATGCATGTGGCAGCGAATGTTAAAATTATTCGTTGTGGTCGTCTGTTCGTCCAAAATTTAGATTTATGCTACCAAGGAAAGTGTATAAAAGGAGAGCGAGAAAATCACATGTTCACATCGTTGAAGTAGGGACGAGTGAACAGGTTTGATTTCAGATATTCTGAATTTGCTCAAACTAGATAACTCGCTCTGGAATGTTAATGAATTGTTGGTGTTGGTATTGGTATTCAAAATCAGCAACGTAGGTTCTGCACTCTATGTACGTAACGAGAAACGCATTCAAATTGTAAAAGCTGATGCGTATTTTTTCGCCGGTGAGCTGAATGGGTGCTAAACCTTTTTCGAGTTTCGTTTAACCAACACTTCTCGAGGATATTTTCTGTCGCTAGCTGGGTGGTTTGGGAGCAGGGTATGGTGTTGGCTGAAAGCGGAGCTCTTCGGTGTTTCCGTTTCCTTGCTTTGGTTGTCGCGTAGAAGCGCAAAACTTATCTTTTTCACTGCAGAACTTTTTTTTTATAAATTGCTCATTCGGTTTCAGGAATTGAGTTTATCCCTTATTCTATACCCTGGGACGTTGGCAAGATGATTGTCACTTGTGTTATTCATTCACATGATTTTTATGTTTTCATGTCGTCTATTTGGAAGTTTTTATTTGCCGATCACTGGCATGTACTCGTTTGTTGAGTTATTCTGAAAACTATTAATTTTATTATAAGATAGTAGTATTCTAATGGCTGAGATGCTGCACAAATTCGTATCTGTAAGCCATAGGCGGCTGGCAGAATCAGATGGTGCTGTATTTGCTCTCTAGTTGTATCGCTTCGAACATGGAAATGTGCTTGTGATCCGCACTTAATGAGATAATTTTGTCAGAGATCACTGGGATTTTGAATCAATACCGCTGCATGTTCGCGGTCGATTTGTGTGTCGGAATGGACAAAAATGTTCGTATTTGGCGCACGTCATCATGTGCTTTGGTCGCGGCCGAACATTTGGGTGGCAGTTAAATCTGTTTGGATGTCGCGTGCGCTTTAGTGCTGCCGCTACTACTGGTATCCTGAAATTAGTTTCGAGTGTACCCGGCAGTTTCTCTTTTAATTCGACCGTAAACCTCTGCACGAAAAAAAAATGTAGAAAAATTGCACTGCACGAAGAGCCGGGTATTCTTTAGCTGATAGCGCGCTAGCTTTCAATTCGACCCTAAACCTCTGCACGAAAAAACTGTAGACGAATTGCGTTGCATGAAGAGCCGGGTATTCTTTAGGTGATAGCGCGCCATGACATCCGCAGCAGCGCAACCATCATCAGCTCACCACCACCACCACGACGGCAGCAGCGTCGGTTGACTCGATGCTCCAGGCTGCAGCAGAGCCAGCCAGGCAGGCCAGTGTGGATGGCACCCTCGTGTCCGGCGCTGGCTGTGCCTCGCGCGCGCATCATTGATTGCTCTCCCGCCCTTCTTCTTCTTCTTTGGCTCAGCTCTTGTGCATCATGCTTTCTCATCTCCCGTGTCTGTGTGACTCCATATCATCTTTCTGTGGCATGCGTGTGTATTTGTGTCAGAAGCTGTGTCGCATGCTTACGATGGAGCCCACCGTCCAAGCCAAGCAAGGGGAACTGAGCAGCCATGACTTTTGACAAGGGGGCTCCCTTCCCTCGGCTTCGCTCTGGCGCTCCTTCCTTGCCCTCCTTCATTTTGTTATCAGTTTTCAGGGTGGGTCACGTCGTGGCCAAGTGCGCTCTCCCACTCACCACTCCAATTTCTTTCGTGTTTTTCGACCTCAGTGAACAAACAACTGTGTGTGTGTGTGTGCGTGCGTGTGTTCGGAAAAGTTTTCTCGTAAGAGGTAAACAATTTTCTCGTGGAAGTTCGTATGTCATAAATCAAATGGATTTACTGCTTTCTCCGAAAGGTACGTACGCTCGAATTAATTTCACTTTAATTCCTCTTTGTCTATTCAACCGGAACCGCTTAAATCATCTGCGTTCCGGAATACGTGTCTTGTTCGAACATTTTTTTGTTGTGTTCATCTCTTGTCTGTATTTCATAGTTGCGTTATTTTATGATACCCAGTCTCCTCTGTCACGCAGCTAAAAGTCAGTTCCGTCACTGTATTGGATCTTCCAGAATCCGACGATTTTGAAGGGGTTGTTGGACTCGAATTGGGCGGCCTAGTTTTCTCCCTCCTGAGGTTTGTAAATAGAAAGAGGAATCTCGAATACTGCTCTTCATTTGGTAGATAGCTCAGACCTTACGTTGCGCGAGATTTCATTTGTTGCTTTGAGTGGGGTCCTTGGGATTGTGAAGAGTTTGGCATTCATTTGTCGTGTGTGCTCCTCTTACATTCTCTTCAGAAGGGCGCGGGCTGAAGAGGAATGTGCGGTGGCATAGCTTTGGACATGCGCATTTTAGAGAGATTCTCTTTATGAATTAGGTTGCAGAGTATCATTCCTAAGGTCATCGTATAGATGCGGTCTTTCTCGCTTCGGCGTTGAGGATTCCTTGAGTTGTGGTAGCAGGAATACGAGTATGTGATAAAACCTTCCGCCTTCGCATCGCTCTTCGAACCATGAGCTTTCCGCAATAGTGCTCGCACCAGCTCTGTGTTACATCGTTATGTTTTGTTGCAGTCACGAATGAACTAATTGTGTCAGCGGCCGACTTCTTACTCGAGTGTCATCGATTTTGAATCGTTCTTTTTTTCTCCTTCACAGCTTGGTAGTTCTAAGATGTTCGCTATTTCTTTGAGCGTGCTGTAGGGTTCCGTGCTGACTAAGACGCCAAAATTTTCTGAATATCAATTAGAATGCTGTTCTAAATTTGTTTCCTGCTTAGAGATAGCCGACACTTGAACCATTGCCGGAACTGATTTCGCATTTGGGATCAATGGCGCTGCTCAATTCCAGCGTCATTAATACGTCCTCTACCTCTACGAGGTTCGGAGTACTGGATGCATCGACTTGTCCTTCTACGTTTCTGTTCGCAGAACTTGCTGTCTTCATTAATATGTTTTGCCTGGAAAATGCTTTGAAAATAATTATAGCGCAGTAATCATGCGCTGGTTTGGGCGGTTTTGACTCTGTTTATCAATACCTCTTGCTGTTCCTCTTGAACTCTGAAATACAAAGAAATTCCATTGCACCTCCATAGGGACTCCCCTACCTTCGTTTGAGTGTCTGGTATCTCCGAGACCAAATGTGATACTTTCATGCGTTCGTCTCTTCATTTATGGAAATGATTGTGTTAACTATTCCTTGCGTGATGCTCAGCGTCGGTGCAAGGTGTAAAGTTTACGCTAAAATAGATTCTCTGTAACTGAAGCTGGCTAGCGTTTAGAATGAACTAGCAGATTTAATTCCATGTTATTGTCCATGTACAAGGAAACGTTATTCCTGGAAATTACGCCGGGCCTGAGATGGAGGACAGCGGCGGCTTAGGCTGCCTGGTATGTGTGACATCGCCACCATTTGTTCAAGAATGCGACCACTAATTGGGCAGTGGCTCTTACAACAAAGGCTCCTGCTAATTGCCCTTCTTCCTCCTCCTAATATAATGAAAGCTTCTCGTAACGATGCGGGCTCATGTCATCGCTCCCAGTTTATTGGCTCGCGTTTATTTTGCTTCTTTTTCTATTGTTCTGCCGCTCGGCTCCAGTGTTGAAATCTAGCGTAGAGTTGAAGCCATTCTATGGAACATTGTTTCTCAGAAAGCTGCCTCGCGGCGCCTTGTTAACTCGCCCTTATTCTTCTGGACAACTCCAGCTTGTTTATCATTTCTGGCTTGAGGGTTTTATGGCTGTGCAGCTCTTTAAATGTTGATCATTTTGAGGTGCTTTTATTATAATCCTTTCGTTTTGTAGTTTATAATTGATTTCTTGAGTCGATTATAGGATTGTCTACAAATGTTTCTTTCGGTAAAACAAAATGACTATAGCAATTATAAATTATTTTGGCGATAAAGTGAAATAAATAAAATAACTTAAAATTGGTTTTGTATGTCAAGTTCGTAAGATTCATTTTTTGCTTGCTATCTCCTGCGCAGATAAAGTAATTACGATCAACAGCTGTGTTTGACCGCTGCTGCCGCTCTTGTATATCAATTGAGCAAATTTCGCACTCTCTTCTCCTTTTATTTGCGGCCACTTCCGTTCTAAGAAAGTCCTGATGCGCAATGACGTTCGCCCTAAGAAAGTCTTGTGAAATTCGTGTCAAAAGTTCAACAAACTGTTGTGGAGGGAGTGCCCTCTGTGCCGACGTCTCTAGATAACGACGCGATTACCTGCGGCCGAGTTTCCAATCAAACTCGCGCTCACAGTTTATGATCTCATTAGCGAGCTTTTCAATCCTTATAATTCATGTCATGTGTCTTTTATTGCACCATTTTAGTATACAAGTTGAGGGAGGTATGCCACGTCTGAAGCGAGCTCTAGGGCGCTCCTCCAGTCTAACTTTTTCGCCGCCTGCATGCATGTTTTTCGCCGCCTAAGCGATTTAATCGTTTAATTAAATCGCTTAGGCTGCGAAAAGCGGGCTTGCAGACGGCGAAAAAGTTAGACCGGGCTGTTCATTTGGTGGCTGGGTTGGTTGCTGCTGAATTACTAACTGGTGTTAGTGTCCAGTGGTGGGTCGTAAATCTAAATTGTGTGATGAATTTAACTTGAATGCAAGAATTTCCATACCGTCTGGAAAAGTTTCTTAGTTTTGTTGGCCTCTGCATACTTATTCAAATTGAAGCTCTCGTCTTTAAATTACACTTGAGGTATGACTTTGAAACATCCTATATAACGAGCGATTTGAATGAGCTTATCCCAATGAGTTGACGCTTTACAAACCTGGCGACGTGTAACAATGCATCTCCGTGGATGCAGCTACTTACTCGCGAGCTTCACTCTCACTCTCGGTGTGCGGGTTTTGACTCACTCTCGTGCATGTGAGTCAGTCACGAGCGTGCGGTTGAGTCACCTGAAGCAGACACTCCAGGAGCGCGCGACCGCATTCCGCAACGTCAGAAATATGCTGCTCCGGAAATGGTGGCGCTCTGCTGCTGCTGCTGCACAGCCTGACTCGCGTCTGTCATACGCTCCCCCTCTGTGATGCTGTCGCTCTTGGTGTTGCTGCCGAGCAACGTGCGCTGCTGCTGCTGCTGTTATTGCTTGTGTTATCGTCACCAGTGCTCGTTGTGAGGACGGGAAAGTAACTGCAGACGTTAGTATTGTTTGTGCTGCGCCAATACCCAAGATGTTCGAGCACTCACGACGTCGCGATGCTCGCCACAGCACCAGTATTGTCGCTGTGTAGTTGCGCGGAGTTACGTTCTTTGTTATTCTCCTCGTTAACACTCATTTGGGTAACCGATTTTTGTGTTGAGTGTGACGTGTTGAATCACACAGCTTTTCGCAACAGGTGTATTCTTTGTGGTAGTACATTTTTCAGAGCTGCTTTGGTTACTAAGTTTCTCACGGCCTGTTATGGGCCTGTGAGCGAGTGACAAACGTTGCTTATCACGTTCACCACGTTTTCGCGGTTATTCGTGATTGGTTTGCTTAGGCTGCAAGTAGCCCAATAGAGAAATCGACCTTACTACTCGAACTTCTTTCTCAACTTCCTGTTTCTATGCCCCTTCTGCATAGATTCCACATTCCCTTATCTACATACTAAATGGTGCAATTCTCCTTCTTCTCTTCGAAACACCCTTTTTTTTTTAGCTGTTAAGGAGGCTCAAACTAACATATAATCCAATACACGCAGTGATGTGCATTACGAACACCTCACTGCGGTCGCTGCATGTCACCTGCACGTCTCGTCTTGCGAGCAGCTAACTGCGTTCTTGTTGCGGTCGTTTAGTCCGAACGCGTCGTTCATCAATTGCGTGGAGTTGTTGAACGATACTTGGTCCATTTCGGTAAGTCGTTGAGCCATTACGACAGTAGTAATTTATTGGAAGGTGTGTTGTAGCGAGAGGCGTTCAACATGCGTGTGCACGTAGCTAAATTTCTTTTGGGGTTATGTTGTGCCGTGTCCTTGCACTGGAGTTTTATCGTTTGGGAAGTTATATAAAATTATCATTTATCGTAGTTATCTCGTTTAGGTAATTTAGGTTATAAAATGATAGCTCAGTTGGCTATCATTTTATAAAAGATAGCTCAGTTGGCTATCATTTTATAACCTGCTCTGTTGTGGTGAGAGAGGAGTGTGCAGTATTTCATTTCGAGTTTTTGGATGAAATCAATGCGTGGTTTTGAAAGTGTTTCTTTGAAGACGATTATTACACTTTGTCTAAAAAAGTTACGCGTGCATAAAATTATATTCTCGCGTATTCCGTTCTTTGTCTGCAGTTTGGAGTGATTTTCACGATCATCTATCGGAAGCACTTCGTTGCTCCGATAAAATAGCACCTTCCTTCCAACTCCGTTAGATAAGGAAAGGTGCAACTCCTGTCCGTATCTAACTCCGTTTGATAAGATAGTAACTGTTTAATCGGAATCGATCTATATTTGATGCATTATGTCACTCGAGTCCAAGAAATGAGCATCACGACGAGCAGTAACTTATCGCGCATTCCGGCGGTGTCTCGTGCCACAACGGTAGAGAAAACAAGGTAGGGTCATTTTTATGGGAGAAAATACACCTCTTGTTCGGCTAGCCAATAGATCGGCTTTATTTCGAACAAACTTTATGACGTCACCAAAATGCCATGTTGTTAGGCCAATAGTGGAGCCTTATTTGGGGGTAGCAGTGCTACCAGATGCAACATGAGCGCTGCTATTGGTTCGTTGCCGTGACGTCAGCAAAACCACACCGTCAACGAAAAAAAGACTGGTTTGAACCTACCTTGTTTCCTCTACCGTGGGTGCCACCCTGCGACTCTACGATGCTGGTCTGCCCATGTCGCTCATTTTCTCGGTCGTTGTTCCGTGTTTGCTGGTTCTGAGGCGCTGCCCTCATTTTCGCTTGGTAGTTTCCTCCATCACATTAGAACAGTTTGGAACTTGCTATAATATTGGGGATATATTGTACAATAAATGAAAATATTGTACAATGAATGTATATAGTGTACAATGAATGAATACATTGTACAGCGAAGGAATATATTGTACAATGAATGTATATATTGTACAATGTATGTATTGTACAATGAGTGTGAGTTGTTCGTATTAAGGTTAATCAGGGCACAGGGTTGATGGCAGTAAATGGCGTTCGACACGTCACCAAAAACGAGGCGGCGGAGCTGGCGCTGGAGCACGGGATGGTTCGGTTCGATCACGTGTAGCCTGCCACTGCTCGCTCAGAGCATCTGCTTTAGCGCTGACCTGGGGCCGGATTTGCGAGCAATTCTTGTCGTTGGGGCGGCGCAGCTGGCGGCAGTAGCCTTCTCAAGTCCACTTGGCTGTCCTGCGTGCCGGCATTTTTTGTGCGTCGAGAATTTCAAAGTTCGTGTTCTTTTCCAGAAGAATTTGAGCGTCTGGTAACGCTGAAGGGGTGTATTTTTTGGTAAAACCTCGAACTTCAGGATTTGGACGGAAAAAAAAACGCGTGTAGCTCAACCGAGTTCACTGCTCCAACTAACGTTGCCACCTGTGTGCGCACTGCTCCGAACTGGGGAATTGCTGGCAAATCAGGCCGCTTGCAGATCATCTGCTTTAGCGTTGACCTGAGCTGAGGGCAGCACGCTAAGGAGACGCTTTTCCCCTCATCAAATCGATCAACCGTGCGGCTGCTGCTGCTGCTACGCTGTACCTTATCTGCCCTCCACTAGTCGATTGATCTTCAGGGACACTGGTGCGTTGCTGAGCTGCGTCTTGCTTCACTTCATTGCGTGGGGTCATTTGATGTGTCTTTCCTTTCCATGCTTGCTTCTTGAAGATCACGCCAGGCTCGCTGCGGTTGACCCTCTGGCTAGATGGATCGATCGATCGTCGGGCTGCTTGCTTGTCTCTACCTTGAATTTCGTGTTTCTTACCCGTAGGTTTTTTCTCTGCACTTCAATGATTGCGCCACCGGAGCACTGTCATTACTGTAGGTGATTTTTAGGGCACGCTCTACATGTAATTACCTGCGACTATTTTTATCTGTATTTGTAGCAGTGGATGGCTCGGGAGTGGGTGCGTGCTGTCGCTCGTGACGCGGGAGCTCCGTAACCCTTCTACGTTCGCGTAGACCAGTGGTATTCAATGCGCGGCTCTCGAAAAATAAATTAATTAGGATATATTTATTTATTAATATATAATTTACTCAATATACGCTAACATGCAGTAGCTGCGGCTCTCTCAATCAGGGTTTTTAACCAAAGTGGCTCTCTTGCAAAAATTAGTGAATAACACTGGCGTAAATTATGTGGGATACAACTATTGTATCTATGGGATTCAGCACACCCACGGAAAAATGTGAGGTCCTGAGCTGAGAGTTAGGTAGGCTTCTTTATGTTGAAATAAACATGTTTTTTGTTTTGTTAAGGACCACCTTTTTTCGGTTCACTGCTGTCTTGTTTTTCAGCATTCATTACTTTCTGCTTCAACTTTTATATTGTTTCATGAACTTCTTTCCCAACTTACTGTTTTTATGCCCCTTCTGCATAGATTCCGCATTCCCTAATATCCATACCAAATGGCGCTTTCTTCCTTCCTCTCTTCGATATGCGTTTTTTTTTTTGTAGCAGTTAAGGAGGCTTAAACTAACCTATGATCTAATGTAATCTAATCGTATTTTTGGGGCTCATTCTCGAATTTTTGGGGGTTTGTTCTTAAGTAGCTTTGCGTTTGAATGTGTTTGTATGCTTGCTCTAACGTGTTAAAACTTCCTTTACGGCGAATGTAACATTCAGGATGCGTTGAGATGGAATTTTGTTCATTTCGTTCGTTCTTCCATGTGCGTGGTGACGTGGTAGCCTTCTAATCCGATGGATTATGAACCCCTATTGCAGACTTTCTTTTTCAAAACGTCCATCTTCTTCGTTTGCTAGCGATTTGCTTCGCTGCTTGAGTTGCTCATTAATTCAAGTGCTTGGTAAAGTCCTTCGCTTAATCCTGTGCAATATTGCCTCTTGAGAGACCGCTTTACCACGACGGCTACTCGGGTATATTTTTTTTACGCCAGTTATACCTGAACTTGGTGCGTCAATGGAGATTTGTTCGCTTCTCGGGCTGCAAGGCGTTCGGAAATTATTTTATGTCGCAGGAAATTGGAATGGCTTCTACCTCCGCACTTAGATAGTGGTGCAAATTTTTGTCTGCTATTTCTTTTCATTGTGATGGACTTGAGCGTCCTGAATTTGGTGTCTATTTTGTCTTGCCTCGTTGTCTTCCTAAATTTCGTACGTGTGTTATTAATTACACGCGTGCACAAGTGGCTAATGCTGAGTCATTTTTTAGTGTACGAGACTAGACGAGCACATCATGATCGGTGTCTACATTGAATACATTTACTTGTCGTCGCCCCTGCTTCTTACACTCATGAAAAATTTGAATTGCATCTATTCTTATCATCATAGAAATACTCATGCCGAAAGCTTCTGTAACCTTTTTTTAGCATTCAGGTCACAAACTTATTCACTCACGTTACAACGGGAAAGCTCTTTACTGAAATTTTCTTTTGAGATCTTGATATTGATTCCGATTCCAATTTCCAATATTTTTTGGAAGAAACTTGAGGTCGCTGGTCAGTCTACGTAGTGCGTATGGTCTGCAGGCATCTATTGATTGGCTGCAGGGGCGGCGATGCACGCAAATCGATTCGTCCAAGCTTTTATACTTCCGTGTTGGTTTCTGTCTTGTTGCATTCCAGTGTGTGCTTAGTGTTTCTATGCCCTTTCTGCGTAGATTCCGCGTTCCCTTAACTCCAAACTTAATGGTGCCTTCTTCCTTCCTCTCTTTGGGTCGCCTTTGTAGCGGATAGGGAGGCTTAAACTAATAATAATAATAATAATAATAATAATTTCAGTGTGTGCTTTCGGCGTGGTATTCATTCGGACGCTTCATGCTGACGTTACTTCAATACTTCATCGTTTTTCGATATCGCAAATTTTGAAGCCATTTGTAGTTGATCACCGAGTCTTCTCTAACCGAGAACTTGGTTTGGTTGTCAGTGTTTCAGAAAAAGTTGTGGCATCTCCTCAAAAAAGTTATGAAGGCAATTTTATCAATCTATTCTTAGGGTAAAAGGTATCACTTTAGTAGACTTCGAGTGTTGTAATTTGCACATTCTTATATCGTTCTTGCATCTCCCGTTTACGAGCTTCTTCATGTCTCTTCTGTGACTAATTTTGTCGTGGGACGAGCCCGAGCTCTCGATGGTGCATTGAACATGACATGTCAGTCGATGTACACCATGAAGTTACCCGAAGTGAGAGTCCACTTACGCTTTGCGGTTTCCAAGCCAGCAAAGAGACACTGCGTTGCACAGGCTTGCAATTTTTTCCACCTATTAAATTTTCTACTGTCATGGAGTGTGTGATTTTCGATGGTCTCTGCAGCGTTGTATGTAAAGGTCTTATTATGTTTACGATCTTCTGAAGAGCATTGCTCAGGTAGCATGGAACAAAACATTCACCTGCAACTCTCCGCCCTTGCTCTAACCTGCCACTTGACACGTTCCCCGCGTTTCCGAGGCTGTTAACGGTCGGTTTGGTTAGGTTGTAAGTAGCAGAATAGGATAATCGATTTTCCAGCTTGAATAAATTTTAATTCTTCACAGTGAATATGAAAAATACAATTGCACGATAACATTTCACCTCGTATGATAACAATTATTTAAAAAACGTCGCGAAAAATAAAATATCATGCATTTATACCGGCACGGGAATGGGCAATTTGCCTGTTGGTGCACATGTGGCACAATACGCGGGGAACGTGTTAAACCCGTCCTGGGCGACTTACTTTGTAGGAAACGTCTCATTTTCTATCGAATTTATCATTTGCTTCTAGTAGTATATTAGGTGCTGAACTCGACAGCCGAGAAGAGCTCCGAATCTACGTATAAGCTTGTCTGTAGCTGTTTTTGAATTATTAGCTTTTGACTCAGTTACTTGTTGCACTCCGTAGAAATACAGTGCGAAGACAAGACTCCACCTGCTGAGTAAAGGGATGAAGTGGCGTGTATCATCTGCTTTACCATCTTGCCAAGTCGTACCTTAGTTTTATCCTCAATTTTTTTGTACCTGCAATTTGCATAAACAACGAATAAATTTAAAACAGCAGGTTGCCTGTATGAATAAAGAGCTTTCCAGCTGTGATGACATCATTGGTGCCTATGTTCCATCATGGAGATGCTGAGTCTGCCTGTCAGTGTGGGACTGCCTTACTACAGTATCTGTGTTACCAAAGAGATCTGTACTGCTGTAAGGAATCACACACATAGCTTCTGCACGCTTAAGAATGACTTGCTGTCTCTGCCATTAAACCTCTCGTGGAGTAACCATGTGCTGTTCCGATGTGCCGTGACCTTACTTAGTTCCAATCCCCAAAATCACTGTAATCGAAAAGTCAGTGCAGTGACAGTCGCTGTAACGCGAGCTTAAGTTTTCAATCTCGGGTGGAAAATATGTTCTAATCCCGAAAATCAACTGTAATCTAAACTTCAATCGTATTTTATGAACTTGTTTTTCAACTTTATATATTCCGCGTTCCCTCAAGTTCATACCAAATGGTGGTTTCCTTTTACCTCTCTTTGGAACGCCTTTGTTGCGGTTAGAGAGACTCAAATTGATATCTTATCTGATCTTCATTCTCTGGCCTGTAAGGTCGATTTAAAGCTGCGTGTTCTGGCACCGCAAGTTCAGTTGAATGTGTGCTTTTTTTCCAAGAATTCGGGATTTCAACTCCTGTGGTTCCGTATCTCAATTCAGTTGCAGGTAAACATGGATATGCGGAGTTTGTCATCAACAAAAGCTCTGACGTTTGAATGACAGTCGTAAGTATACGTACCAATAATGCTCATTACTGAAATTTGTGTGACGCTTTGAATTATGAGGAGAGCTCTTGTAATAGAAGCTCCAGTGGCTCGACAGCCTCCGTCATTAAGAATTAGGGATGGCACCGATGCTTTTCATTGCCACTGGCACGATCAATGTCTGCCTAATGATGGCGTTGAGTGCTCCCACTTGCAGGGTATCGATCAGGATTACTTTTTTGATTAGCTTGGAACGGTCGGCCCACATTCCGTTCATACATCAGTAGTAGTTGAAATTGCTTACTCTCTTGCATCATTGTGGCACACTGTAATTGATCCTAAGCCTTCGTAATCTGTAATTAGGTATCGGTGGTGAAAGCAAAAACTTCATTTTTACGGCGAGAATTTTGCCGCAGCCTGAGTTTTTTCCTGACAGCTTGAGGTCGTTAATTGGACAGTGCAAGACATTGCATGTGGACACGTAAGAATTAATTGCTCCTTGTGGCTACTGGACGTCGTACTGGAGCTGCTTCAAGATGTGCCTTGTCAGAACTTGAGCTGGAAGGGCTCATACGATCATGTGCTTCTAAAATACTCCAGCTCTCAGAATGAGCGGTTCTCCATAAATGGTTGAGCTTTTAGTGAGAATACGTAACCTAGCATTTGTGTCTCTATTGCTTTAGTAATATCCCGACCAAGTCCCGGACCAGCGACGGAACTAGCCGTCTCTTGCTGGACTCCACACAGCTCTCCAGTACCTGCGAGGGATCCCCCCGATCTTTCTCAGTTGTGCCCGAAGAATAATGCTGCGATCGCTCAAGGCAATTTCTCCGGGCTGTCGCTGCTTGACTACCCCTCTTAGTCCCTTGCTCCTGCGCTGCATTTCGTGTCATGACACGGCTGTGTGATGGTTCATGTCCATTACTGCGCGTGCGCCATTCTGCGCCACTTTTGTGCAAAAATGCCTCTATTTTTGTTAGCTCTGGTGGTAGGATTAAAGCGGGCCATGTACAGGGCTATTTCGACGGTCGCCAACAAATTCTTATTCGTAATTTTTCTGCGGTGGCGTAGCCTATAGGCATGATATCTGGACTGGCAACTCAGCGGGGTTCCCAGATGCTGAAAGCTATTTAAAAAGAAATTTTATTTGAAGAAGGCTTAGTTGAAAAATTTTAACGAAAGAAAAAAGCCAGTGTATGGCAACTCTGGTCTTGGACGACCAGAACATTAGTAATTGCAAGACTGAACCAGTCGGTTCGTTACTTTGTCTGGTTCTATTTTTGAGCAACATACAGTAGTTCCCTGTGAGCGTCTTTACTTCGCATTAGACAATATAGAGAAAAAAACTCCGCTTGAAGTTCGAGTTGTTCTCTTTCATTTATCGTCGGTAGGGCAGTTATAGCGAGAGCCTGCGATCATCCGCTTTAATGAAGAGTTTTTCCTCATCAGACTTCAATACGTCGTGCAGATCACGGCCTCCTCTCTTTTGTGTACGCCTGTTGTTTATTTGCCTGCTAATCCTGTTATGTCGATGTTAACAGCTATCGAACCAGTGATCTTATTGCTTTTTTTTCGGAAATCTCTTTGCATTACATCTTTCATGGGGACACTACTGTTGTATCTATGGGAATTAAAGCTCCCAGGGGGAAAATATGTGAGGGCCCGAGCTGAGAGTTAGTAGGCCTTCTTTTTGTTGAAATAAAATGTTTTTGTTATGTTAAGGATCATCTTTTTTCGGTTCACTGCTGTGCTGTTTTCCAGCACCTACCACTTTCTTCTTCGACATTGATCTTGTTTATAATCTTCTTTCTCAACTTACCGTTTTTATGCCCCTTCTGCATGGGTTCCGCGTCCCCCTGACTCCATACTAAATAGTGCCTTCCTGTTTCTCTCCTTGGATCGCCTTTTTGGCGAATAGGGAGGCTTAAACTGACTAATGATCTAATCTTTGCATTGAACTGTTTAACCTGAAGCGCGTCACGGTCTCGGAGTTATTTTCTTCTGTGGCGCGTTCTCTTTCTTATCTGTTGTGACAATATCTAATCTTATCTAGTCGTTATTTATCAGACTCGGGGATTTTGATGGCATGATTTTTTTATCAAAAATGAAATGATTACTCCTCAAATGAAACTTTGGTGGGAACTTTGGAACCTTAGTTTTAACGGTTACGCGGAGTTTCAATAATTTTTATTTATCACCAAGCTTTTGGTGTCGTTTTCTTGAAATGCGCAGATTATCTACCCATTTTACGCATCATGATGGCAAAGTTTTCCTCGTCTCCTAACTCGGCGAGAACGCCTTACTGCTCTGCTGTTGTCGTTGTGGTACAGAACTGGACAGCAGCACGCAGACGTGACTTCGCATTAAAATGTTAGGTGTAGTTCTGTGAGAATTACTTTACTTTGCAGGGCAACAATTCGATGAAGATATTGTATACTCACAAGAAGAATTACGGATGTATAGACGAGGAATAAGCTTCACCGTTGAGCGACGTGGGTCCCGAGGAATTATTCCTTCGTTACGCAGGCTGATGACTTTGTTTGTAGGTCAACTTCAAATACGCATCACATCAATATTTCTTATCAAGCTTCAATAATCACGCGCTTGATGAATTCGATCTTGATGCATTCTCGGAATAGTGCACGCGCTCAAAAGTGCCGAGTTGTGAATAGTGAGGGAATATTTTTACAGTTAAATAAGGCTACCTGTCGCTCCTTCGCTGGTTCTACATATAGAGAAGTTATTGTTTATTTTGTACATTATCTAAATAGTATTTCTTATCTGAGATTGTGTGTGATTGCAGCGTAGCCAATTACAGTCAAAGACAGGAACCTTTACCTCTTTCTCACTATTTTTTCTGCGAGCATATGAGCACAACTACAACTACTGATCAGTGGCGCAATTACAAGGAGACTCGCTACCCAGAGGACAAATGACGTCTTCATTTACGACCTCATTGCTCTCGGTCACTTACAGAATCTGCGTCCTCACTGTTCGTGCTTCGGGGTCATTCTTCGGAACGTGGCTTCACACTTCCAGAGCTTTCAATGCATTTTCGAGCGGAAGAGAATTGATCTGTATCTCGTGAAGTGAAATGACAACTTGCGATATCGACATCGATTGCCAAAACTACGGCTCTTTGTCACCAGTTCTTTTTTGTTCAATTGACCTTTGTCTACTTCATAATGTAAACATTAAAGTTTAGTCCTGTTTTTCGTGAATTGATTATGCTCACTGCTACCAAATTTCTCTTTATTTTGGCTGCACGTATTCGACATCTTATGGCTGCACCTGAGAGAACGCACATGACTAGAGTTTTTTGATTTTATATTTTGGGATGCTGATTAGGGAGGCTTAATCTAACATCTAATATAATTTTGGGAATGCTGATGGGTTTGATCGGTTACATCTTCATCGCGCAGAGAGGATAAGGAAGCCTGAAGCTTCCGATGAGCCTTTGTTCTCGTTGAACGCTCTAGGTGGTAAAAGCTTCGACCGTATTGCAACGGATTGATTTTGCGCATTTCAGAGATGGACTGCCATCGGTATGGCTCGCAATACTAGTGCGTTTGAAATGTGGAGCGTATTGACGTTTCCCTGCTATTGACGAGGATTTCTATCCTTGAGTATTTCCCTATTTTAATAATTTTCGCTGTATTATCGCTTACTCGATACCTCCCTTAACAACTTCCGCGCGCTTGAAAAGACGCATCTAATTTCTGGAACGTATGCTTGAAGCGCTACTATCATAGAATCGCTGATGAGGTTAATCCTTACAATCATAAGCTTTGGAAGAAAGGAAATGAAAGAGCGGGTTTAGAGGCTTCCCTGTGCCATGAAATCGGAGATTTTCCTACTGGGCCTTTAAATCATCTGCGCTTTCGTGACTGTCTTAAATCTGGATGACCTACTTTTTGCGAACGCTCTCTTCCATCCGTCTCTTCACTTCTCTTAGGCCCATTTCACACCAAGCTAGCAAAGCAGCATCTAGCAAGCTCGCACGAGCTATCTAGCAGACGGTCTGCGAGACTGGTAGGTAGGAATAACACTGTTACGAGCCGCTGCCTTCACACTGAACTCGCACGTTTTATCCAGCATCCAGCATGCGAGGTGACAATGCTATTCCTACCTACCAATCTCGCAGACCGTCTGCTAGATAGCTCATGCGAGCTTGCTAGATACTGCTTTTCTAGCTCAGTGTGAAATGGGCCTTACATGCAGAACAGTTCTTGAAGAACTGATGTCTGCAATATCAAATGGGAAATTTCAGCCACATGATTGTGTTAAGTTTGATTTAACATCTCCGAACTAAATTATCCTTGCGCCTGTCATGGTGACTTCGCCCTCATCCAAAGCCTCTCATGGAAGACGGACGAGGGGGAATTTAAATGCCATTGCCCGTGGAGCGATTTGCGGTCCTCATTTTTCGTTGGTAAATGCTAATTACGGTACTGAACGAGAAAATGGTTCACTCAGCGCGCTGCCACAGCGCACCATCGTACTTCGTAGACCGTCAATTGGTTACTAAATTCTACGCCTGCTCGTTGCTGGCCTGGAGACTGCGCCGTGCGCTGACGTTCCATTTGCATTTTCGATCTCGAGGTATATGCATTTTGGATTTGGCGCTGATCCCGCTCGCTGCCGTGCTCTTCTCGGGCCGGTCATCTCTTGGCATATTGATGAGGGCTGCGACGCGCCCGCCGCGGGGCCGTGTTCCGCTTTATTTTTCGCAAAATCTCAAATTTTACCGTATTTTTGGAAATTTTGCTGTAAGAACTACTCTGTAGTTGTCAATCTTGGAGGGTTGCTATTTCGCTAAAATCTAAAAGTTTGCCTATGTTAAAAGAAATTTTACCATAAGATTGCAATTTTTTTAGGAAACTTGGCTGTAAGACCTGCTCAGCAGCTGTCAATCTTGGAGGGTTGCTATTTCGCCGAGTCTCAAATTTTACCATTTTTTGAAGAAATTTTGCCATAAGATTGTAATTTAAGAAAAAATTTTTTGCCGTGAGAAGTACTTCGCAGCTGTCAATCCTGCAGGGTTGGAAGATGTTGAGTGCTCTTCATGGTGTAACTTTATACGGAAAATGCTTCAATCGAAACCGTCTTGGTCTCATCGTAGTTCACCGCGCTATTCTACCTCGGGGTTCCGATGCATATTTTCCGATTTCGTCGCTTGAAAATGGCCATCATTCGAGTACGTGATTGAAGTTCATGGGTGCATCAGCTGAGCCCGGCGCTGCTCTCGTCTGCAGTCGATTCGAAACGTGAGCGCTCATGCATAGCTAAACTGCCACTGAACCTTGTTTTCATTTCTACTCTGTACAGACCTATCTTTACCATATGCGACTTCCACTCAAACTGCCGAGTTGACTGCATTTTTGAAGTTAATCCCTGCTCGTATTTCTCGAACTCTCAAGCTTTGCACACCCGCTTGACGTCAGCAATATCCATTTTTTGATTTGTCGTTCTAGTCTCTTTTGATTTAATGCATGCCTAATCCTTCCCGTTTTCTGGTCGAAGATACGTTCATGTGTTGCGTGGAAGTTATTTAACACTTTGACTGCAGCGGGTAAAACTGAAGTTCAACATTCAACTCAAATTTTAAGTCGATTGAAGTAAGCAATGTTGAAAATAGCAAACATTAACTGGATCGTGCCTTCATTTAGTTTTGATAAAAATTTGATGGAAATTTAGTTTGTGACTGCTGGTCGGTCAGCAGCACTATGAAAATCCCCTCCGTGACCACCGGTGGCTCACGTCGCAGTCAAAGTGTTTAACGAGTGTTGCGCTCACTCATGGTGCGCCTTTACGTTTTCCAAACTCTTCTTGGATCAGTATTCACGAGTGTGATAGATGAAAGTACGTCACTGATTCCTGTTCATGGGTCCGTCAGCCCATGCGTCACCCAGCATCTTTGATGCGCACATTCAAGTGTCGAACTGTGCGTCATGTGTTCCTTCAGTACATCCATGTTTGGTGGGACGTTTGTATCTCGATTTATTACCATAAAAGTCATCAGGGAGCCATGACAACCGTAATGAAAATGAAAGAACAAGATAAGCTACTTCCATCATTCAAGGTATAAATATTCCTATTCCTTGTTACCTACAGCGTCGGCGGCTGTGACGCCGGAGCATTTTCATAGGGCAGGTGGTGTTTGTGTGCGCCTGCCGTGCGAACATATCTCCATCTGCCTTACGCTAACAGGCGAGCGGCAGCCCTTCTGCCCTTGGCATTGTTGGGTTAGGAGCTGTAGCTCTCTTTTGTGTTGGTCCGTAATGTATCATCTTTTTAGTGGGCGCAATCTTGGTCTTCACTTGTTATTCCTTGAATTGTTGGAGCTGCTTTACTTGTGCCCTGGAACCCAATTTGTGTTCTTGTTTACGCTGTGCCTGCCTGCGTCGTTTCGTCGGTCTTTGCTGGTATGAGTCAGATTTTGGCGCTCCTAAATTCCCAGATATGTCCGTGTGGTAACTAAAAATGGGTTGCTGTTTAAAGTTATTCCAGGTAATTATGTTTCAAATTTAATAATATACTTTGTGTCTTTACAATTAATGTTTCAAGTGGAATTTTCTTTCTTTTTCAGAAAGAAATAATAACAGCGCAGTGGTGGCGAACTGTAATCGGTGAGTAAATTTTTTTTATCGTTTTGATGGGCTACCTAATCTTGTCTGTGGTAAACTCATTTCCAATGATGAACAACTTAATTGATTTCGTCATCCTACTGAAGTTTTAGTTCGTCGCCAAGTTCGCTTTCAAAAAGTGTGTTGTGCTGATGCTTGATTTAAAATGCGGTTTTTCGTTGCTGACCTTAAAATGAATTGACCAGTGCGGTGATTGAGAATTGGTTCGTCAGGTTTGTTCTTCAGTTTTCATTTGAGGCTTCAATTTCCATTAGGATGAATTAGAATCCAATAAAATATATGCTCATTGCGCTGTACTTTGGTTTCCTTATCCATTTGTGAATTGCATGTGGAAATTCCTTTTTCTCTGTACACTGTTGCCAACTTATAAAGGATTTCTAGTCAACTCCTGTTTATACGAAAGAATCAATTGCGCTTCTTTATGCTGCGTACAGTTGTGGGACTGATCTAGATTGATGGTTGAGCAAAAACTAAGCAACGAGATTTTAGGAGCGACCTTCCTGTGGCCTGTTGTTCCGGTTACGGCTAGGTATTTTTCAGATGAAGGATTGCGGTAAGTCTGCGGTCAATTTCATGACATCTGATGCACTTGTTCTGTGCCGTCCCATCGCCGCCTCAGTCACAAGGTGGTGTTGTGACATGGGAAGAGCGGCAGCACTTGGAGCGGCGTTTTCTACCCCTTTCAGTAAATCGATCACTGCAAAACGGTTATTTAACGACTTTCAATAACTTAAATTATTCGAAAAGGAAACAAAATTTTCTACATTGTGAAAAAAGACAATGCTAATTTAAAGTGGAGACATAATCAATTAAAAAAGTCGGGGATATTTTTGTGGGAGACCCTGTACAGTTCAGTCTTGTGGAAACAGTTTAAGATCAAACGCTCCTTGTTCTCGATGCATCCAAATATCAATGGGTTCCAAGGTTTACTGCTAATCAAAGAGAAAGTGCAGAAGTGTACTTTTATTAGTTGCAGCGTTTTCAGTTGATCTTATTGACTGCGTTTAAAGTTAGTACAAAATTTCCCGCTAGTTTTCATGCATTGTTAAACAGGACCAGAGTGGCGTAGCGTCCCTTGACGTAATTTTCTATGCAAGTGGAGCCGATTTTGTCCTGCTTCCAATTTACACACCCTGATGGGGTACTGGCGTTTTATTAATGAGAGTTGACGCTCCAAGGGGGAAGATATGAAGTCTCGAACTGAAGGTTAGGTAGGCCTTCCTTTAGTTGGAATTGAGTATATTTTATGTAATGTTGCAGTGCAGACCATATTTTTTTGCGATTCCTTGCGATGTTTTCCAGCGCCCATTGCCTCCTCCTTCAACTTTGAATTTGTTTCACGAGCGTCTTTCAATCTTGCTCTGATTGTGGGGAGGGACGTACCTTGCGCATTGATCGCCAGTTTCCTTTAACGCGTTAATCGCCATGGGTCAACTAAAGTTCAATATTCAACTTAAATTTTAAGTCAATTGTGGTGAGCAATTTAAAAAAAAAAAACAAAGATTAACTGGATCGGGCCTTCATTTAGCTTTGATTGAACAATTTTGAAAATTGAGGTTGTGACTACTTGTCGGTCAGCAGCATTATGAAAATTCCCTCCGTGCACCACCGGTGGGTCACTTGGCGGTGAATGTGTTAATTTCATGCTTAATGGCACCTTCATACAAGTTTTTAGGTCCATACTAGATGAGACTTTCTCCCCTTCTCTAAAGGGAACACCTTTGTCTTGGTTCGGGAGGCTTAAGCTATCTCTTATTAAATAAAAATTAACTGCATTACAAAAAGATGAATATTAAAGGACATCAAGAGGTGGCTGTTTGCCGTCGACAGCTGGATTAACATTACAAGAACTAATTTGCTCGCAGTTATTTTAACAAGATTTCTTAATTCATTTCGATTCGGAAAGGTCAGACAAGATCTATATTGCGTGAGACGAGACTGTCCTTGGCCTCAATTGGAGGTCTCTCAATGCTGGACTGGACTTGGCGTCTGTCCTAAGATCCGCGTCCGTGTAAGGCTCGTGTCTTCGCTTGAGCTTGGACCTGTGCCAGTGGTGTGCCGAGGGAGGTGTTCCACCCGCCCTGGTGCTGTGTGTTGTGTCCCGCTGTGTTGGTCCAACTCTGTTACGTCCCGCTGTGGTGGTCCAACTCTGTGTGTTGTGTCCCGCTGTGGTGGTCCAACTCTGTGTGTTGCGTCCCGCTGTGGTGGTCCAACTCTGTGTGTTGTGTCCCGCTGTGTTGGTCCAACTCTGTGTGTTGTGTCCCGCTGTGTTGGTCCAACTCTGTGTGTTG